>VXAL01002484.1:0-42025 GCA_013399475.1 Chauna torquata
ATATATACCTACATATACATATATAAATTTACATTTATATTATATATACTTTTTTTTTCATCTTTAACTACCACACATCCTAATTGGCTCCACTGTGCCAAATACACACCTGTACACATCTCAGACTGAAAAATCTTTTCAATTGGCCATTGTTTTAAAGCAGTCTAATGCATATTTCAGACAAACTAGTGCTACTACCTAATCATATACTCAATAACTGCATGTATTCACCACAAGTCCATTAACTGGGTTCCAAGTATTGATGAGAGCGAGTGATATGAATAGTTCGGCTCTTCTACACACGAAGAACACAGAGCTACTTTTGCATGTTTGGGTGATTTCAAACACAGGTCACTTCAAAACTCAAACATTACTCAAATTCCAATGATCACCTCTGTAATGGATTTCAAGATCAGAAATGAAACTTTAGGGCCAAAATTGGCTAACATGGTATTAACATGACAAACTTATCCAGAACCTGTGGCAGACTCAGATGGAGCATAACTAACCCTAGAAACTGTCCCTTTTGTTGCCTTTGCAGCAGGTGGTCCATCCACATCCAATAGAAGATGAGTCCTCGCTACATACTATTGAATAACGTTTCTTGATTCCCAGCAACTTTTTTACAAAATGATTGTACCTGATTAGAGGAGTCTTCAGCACTTTGTTTCATATAATCCTCCAATTCCTGTTTATCTTTCATTGTCTTTTCCAGCTGGTCATTAGCCTGCCTCAGCATCACCTGCAGCTTTTTCACCTGTGTTATTACAACAAAATAATTTAATTTTCCATTATTTTGGGGAGTATTTATTCCCTGAACACAAACATAACTTGACCCATCACATTCCCAAACAAAAAACAAATCCCCCAAAATCCTACGCAGTCCAGAAGTTCCTTTGCTGTTCTGAAATACTGTGCATCGCAGATTATGCCTATAAGGAAACATGGGACATCAAACTGCACTGGACCATTGCCTTGTAATGACTTCAGTCACTTATTTCTAAGCAGAATGTGACTCATGCCTTCTGTACTCATCTGAAAATTGTTCTTCAGTATATGCTAGGAAACAAACCTCTGCCAGTACTTTACAGTCATTTTATGCTGCTATGATGAGATCCTCTCTGTTAAGAATTCTTGCAGTATCGAAGATAATAGAATTTAATGCATGAAGAGCATTTTAGAATATAAATTATGAAAGACACTGACTTCAGCATGAGCACAACACTTTTTATAGAACAGTGCCTTTACTTCATGATTTTGTAGCACTGGGCAAGGTGGTTCTCCAAGGTAAATATTTAAGAAATACATATACGTGGTGTTCATGACCACATACCAGTAACAAATTAGGTTGTGTTAATAAAATTATGTAAATTAGCCAGATTTCAAGCTTGCTGGCACTGTTCAATTAAAAGCAATGAATAAGACAGCAAATGGCTCATAGTTGCATGTTTATTCATTTCTAGAGCTACAAAAATCTTGCTAAAGCTAGAAGAGAAATCCTACCTGGTCTCTTGTCTCAGCCTCCTGAATCTGGATACCTTGCAACTGCTTCTCATAATTCGAGCACATATCACAGCGTCTACCCAGCTTGTTCCCTGCATTCTGCACCTGGAGAACAGAGTTATCACGTGCCATAAGGGCTATAAAATTCTTCAAGGAATGCAGGAGTGGTACATACTCTCAGGTATAGAGTGTGTTCACAAAATATTACATGATTCTGCTGCTGTCTTTTATCAGTAACAGCAAGATTAAATTGCTCTAGAAGTAAAAGATAATGTAAATCAGCTGCTGCATATAGCTTGTCCTGGCACAAATCTCGCTATTAGCGCAAGAGCAGTAAGCCATGACATGCTAGAGTTTATCAGGTCATTTAGTGTGTTCTTTTGAAAAATACCACATAATTACCTGTATAGAAACAGACATCTCGGAGAAAAGATTTTAACAGACTGTAGCATTTTTTCATGCAATTATATTGTATTACAAATCAAATTATAAACACCATACTGCAGTGTTGTTTTGTTTTGTTTTTTAAATGAACACAAATCAACTAAAAAGCAAGTCAGTTCTTCAGATCAGGACTTCCTTAAGTCTTTTTCTCCCTGTAACTGAGATTTGAATATTTTTGCAATAGCATATACTAATTGTGCTACAACAGCCATCAAGCTTTATTTACTTTTTAATATCGTTCTCCAATATAGCTCAGTATCAGAGACCAAATTATCAGCTAAAAAAAACAGTTGGGAAAGAAGAAAGTAGAAGAAAAGTTTAAAACAAACAAAAAAACCCAACAAACTGGAGGGGAAAAAAGTGTTGGGGTGTGCAGCAAGGAAACAGAGTTTGTTTGCCATTTTGGCCAAGGGGACAAATTGGAGGTATCTCCAAGTTCCAGCTGCAAGTCAGGTCTGAGCTGAAGTCTCGGTTGTACTTGCTGCTCCATGTCCCTCCCACACAGAGCGGCAGTCACATGCCCATCAGTGCTCCTGCCTCCAGAAATACGTGGGAAGCAGTGTATTTCTTCCCTGAAATCTAAGAAAGGGTCAGAGTAAGATGTCATCCAAAAGTCATCAGGGCAAGGAAAAACTGAAGAGTAAAGGATTTAACTCAGCTCTGAGATTGCAATACCATAATTTCTCCCTCTAGATATTACAAACTAGTAGCAACACAGAAAAATAGAAACTTTACAATAAGTTTCGAGAGATCTCCTAAGTAATGATTTGCAGATAAGCTGAATTCCATTAAGTTGAGGAAATAAAATATCACCACTTCTTCACCTCATCTGTCCTTTGCCTGGCCTCTTTTCTTTCACCTGCATTCTTACATCCATTTCCCACTCCCTGCATCATCTTCACCCACTTCTGACTTATCTCTGCCTCCCTTTTTCCACCTCTAAAGCATTACTCCTTGGCCTCTCTCCTTCATAAGCACAGGAGCCACACAATACTCCTCTTTTCAGCAAGAAACCAAATGCAGGATTTAAACTGGCATCATATAAAGCTGCTGAAAAACTGACAGGCAGAACACCCAGAAGCAACAATATTTCTTTGGTCACCCCTACCGAAACTGGCACAGCATTAAGTCTAATCTGCTGCTCACAAAAATTGGTTTCTGATGATGCGACTCCCTGACAATTTTCTGAAGCTTTCTTTGTGGCAGCTTTGTGTTATGCATATCTTGGTTGCTCGTTTCTAAGTCACACTCCATGCATAAACTTCAGTAAATATCCTCAGCATACAAAACGGCACTTTTAGCCCTGATCCTTTTGTAAACCTTTGTCCCTTCCTAGTCACCCCCAGTTCCCCCCTCACATGAGATCAACAGATACCTCTGCCAGACCCTCCCCTAAAAGTACTCTGCACTGAGGAAAGCTGACTTTTCCCATGAGCAGAGTCAGTCAATACCCTTTACGTTAAGTGTGCTTTACCTACAGAAGTATTCCAAGAAAGAAGAGAGAATAGCATATGACGCTGCGTATTTCTTTCCACGTCTGACTCCAAGTAAAGCAAATCGGATAGAGCTGAACAACCCTCCCCCAGCAAGCAGCCACAACAAGCAGGTGGCCTGTCACACGTGGAAGTGGTAGCCGTGGACGCACAGTGAACACTCACCTCTTTCTGCAGTAGATTCCACTCTGTCTCGCTCACCAAGCGGTAGCCGCTAGGAGATACATAAGCGCTTTCTACCCCTTGTGTAACACTGGAAAGAAGTGAAGCAGTCTCTTCTTGCTCTGGCGTCATTGCTTTGATTGCTTTTTCCTGATCTTTGGTTAACATAAACCCACTTGGCATTTGCAGAGACCCAAGGGAAGCTGTATCAAAGTTCTCAGACACTGAATCTGCTCCAACAAGTGGTCCAAAATCTGACTCATCCAGGTTTCCAGCAGATTTCGCTTTGTTGTTGTATCCTAAAGCTTTGGACTGTAAAGATCCAGATGTCCCCAGACTGTCTGTTGACTGTGCTCTCCGTAGTCCATCTTTAAACATATCATTTTCTGATTTATTGAAAGATTCACCAGAAGACAGAAGCAAGTCTGCGTCCAACGAATGGACTGAGCCATGGGTGCTATTTAAATGCACCTGGAATTGAAGAACAAGGAAGAAAAAAAATTATACGCTCCATTCCAGAAGCACAGTACAAGTGAAATGCTGGACAGCAAACATAAGAGACAGTAAAGGGAGGTTTAAATTGGCTTTGATAAGAACATCTGATTGCTAAACTTAAGACTGCAGAGAAAAGGATACAGAACTGAAATGTACCAGCTGCAATTAAAAAAAAAAAAAGTCTTCTGTTAACAGAGTGCTTTTGTAATAATCTGTCTTCCTGCCAGCTGTCTTAGCAAGGACACAGTCACCTTACATCTTCCAGTATTCGAAACAAGGCACTTCTTCCATTACAGAAGAGATGCACTTGCAATGTCACTTCTAAAACTATAATCCGCAACAGAACAGTATTCCTTTTCCACAACTAAGTTCAGAAGTTTGTCCATCTTAAAACGAAAAGACTTAACACCAACATAAAAGTAAAACAAAGAATGATGTATTTAAAATAGACTCTATACTGACAAGCGAATATATTTTTTTCTATTTCTTTCTTCTGCTTTGAGTATCTGACAAAATATTTTAAGAGATAATATTTTCTTATGATATTTAAAATATTATTTGCAGATAAAATAAACTGAAAAGGGAAAAGGCTGGGATTAAACAGAAATGCATGCTGGGGAATGTCAATACCAAAAGCCACACTAACTATCCTATGACCTCTATAAGGAACATTAAGTCTCTCCATCTATTTTTATTTGTTTGCAGCACTGAAAAGAGAGCAGCAATGTTTTATTTATAAAGCATATGACTGTTTTCAAAATACCTTCCAATATTGTGCACTTCTGCTTTGCCTTTAGACATGTAAAGAAAACAACACTGAAAATAACTCTCTTAAGAAAAATATTGAATTCCAAAATAGGTCCAGCACGGACTAGTAGGTGGCTGGTACTTCCACGTAGGTGTTTATAACTATATATTACGTATTACTGTTTTTATGACTTTTGAAGAAATGCCTTGTTTTATGCATTTTCATATATTTACTTTAAAATGTAAATATCTGAGTTGAAGTTCATAAAAAAAAAGTCAAGAGAATATGGACCTATAAAAATCGCATCTCAGACAACTGCTTGATGATATAGTCAAAATAATTTGTTCTCACTGCAAACTGCAAAGCCTATTAAATGTTCAACAGAGAAGAGCTCAGAAGTTAAATTATGACAAATTATAAGACATGACTGATAATACAATTTATTACCACTTCTGAAACACATTCTGTACAGCTAAAAAGGTCCTTAAAAGCAACAGAAAACAAATCCATAAATAGCAATTGAAAACAAATCCTAAATCACTCCGGAAACCATATCCCTACTCAAAATTTAAAATTTCCCATTACATGTAATTCCTAGAATTAAATAAATGTAGTACTTAAGGGACTAAAATGTATCCCAGGAACTGAAATCAAATAAAATGTCAGAAGACAAAACCTTTGTTTGCCATCAATTGTTCTTATCTACCTATCTGGATACAGAAGTGTTAGTATCGAACTCTGTATATGAAATAGAAAAAATTATATCCTTAGTGTAAGATAAAGGGTAGGACTACATCTCTGCTACATTTAGATGTTACAATTCTGAACGTTTTTCCGCATTCTGAACTGTTAGAAACCATTGATAAAGAAGGAATGGTAGACTCTGGAATATATACATTATTTCCTCTTTAAAAAGAATAAATAAAAGGGGCAAAATACCAGTTCACACTGCAAATTCTTGAGGCTTACATAAGCTTCTACAGTCCAAAACTTGGTTTTTATTATTTTGTCCCTATTTTGACTTACAAAAACAAAATGGAACCCGTTAGAATATCAAATAAGCAAGCAAAACGTATTGAAAAAGGAGAAATAACTGTCCATTCTGATATTTGTTTCTAAGTTCCAATCTGTGTGCTCATTGGAGTTGTTTCTTCTCAAGTGAAAAGATTAAACAAATCTCAAATACGATTTCAACTTGTCCCAGTGTATAGATGGCTTCCTACAACACCAAAAAGGCTTGCTAACTAATCACATCCAGCATTATCACTTTTTTTGGCTAAATAATGAAGCTACTAATTTAGCTCAAGCAGATTTAGCAAAAACTTGGTGCTGAGCCCCAGCGCAAAAAAAAAAAAAAAAAAAGCAGCTCATCTTTGGCTGCTGAACAGATGTGGCCAAGATATAACCTCAGTTTACACAGTTGGATAACACGTACAGACACACGCACACACAATGCTATTTTGCACATACTAAGCAACTGGCTAACTTAGCAATCTTAGCAATGACCTCACACTTGTCTAACCAGTGTAGGTTTAGTACAGAATTCAAGAAGTAGGTTAGCAAATTAGCTACAAAATGCTTGCTTACTGTTCAGATTTAATTGGTTTAATTCTGAAGATTTAGGTGTGTTAGAACGTGATTATAAATCCTGAGAGAATTTAACAGAAGTTAACATCCAGAATGCAAAATGTGAGTTACAGTTTTTAACAGCATCTCTCAGAGGATTTTACAGTATTGTCTTCCAATCTTTATTAGAATTTCTATATTCAAGTGCAACTCCAAAGGTTTTTCATTGCTTAATAGGAATTATAAGTGACAGAGAACAAAGGGCACTAAGTTTGCATTTGTATTTGTAATCATCACCCTGAGGAACACACAAGTACTCAACGCTGCTTTGAGCTATTCAGTTGTTTTACCTCTTCATTAGAGAGCTGGGTAAGGGATTCCTCATGGGCTAGAGAACAAGAAGCTTTCGTTTCATCATCTGAGTCTTTTTGTTTCTGCTCCTTTCTCTTGCTAAGTCTCTGCTGATCATCATCTTCCTAGAAATCAATGGTTGATAGTAAATGCATATAAGCAGGATTCAATTTTCCCATAGCAGACACGACATTAGCCTTCATCATAAAACTAAGCTACAAAGGAAGATGGCATCAGAATTTTTTGGTTAAAAAACAAACAAACAAACAAAAAAACAGCATTTATCTCATAAGGGTCCTTTTGGTTAAAAATCTAGTGTTCTTTTCACAAGGCACTCAAACTGACTTTTCATGTTCAGTGGCCAGCCCATGTTCTAGAACAATTTTCACAAAATCCCAGAATCCCAGAATGGTTGAGGTTGGAAGGGACCTCCAGAGACCATCTAGTCCAACCTTCCTGCCAAGCAGGGTCGCCCAGAGCACACTGCACAGGACCGCATCCAGACAGGTTCTGAGTATCTCCAAAGAACGAGACTCCATGACCTCTCTGCGCAGCCTGTTCCAGTGCTCTGTCACCCTAACAGGAAAGAAGTTCTTCCTCATAAGGAGATGAAACTTCCTGTGTTTCAATTTGTACCCATTAGCCCTTGTCCTATCGCTGGCCACCACTGAGAAGAGTTTGGCCCCATCTTCTTTACATTGTCCCTTTTATATCCCCCCTAATATTCTTTTATTCAAAGAATATATTATCTAGATCAAAATTCTTACAGGACTTACCAAGTAACATAAAAATAGCTGTTACATTGGCTATTGTACAGAACCTGATAACACACACGCATCTCAAATGGCTGCGCTAATGGCCAGTATACAAGCACAAATCTTCAAGCTAAACACGAAAACACGTGCCTTGGTCACACTAAACAATGCAATATAACATATACAAAAAGAATCATATAAAGACATCATAGAACACTAAGTCATAAAGCATATACACCATCACTTGCATAAGAGAATTCAAAATGAAGCTCTTAAATTTATGCCTGAACTAGGTACTGTCTTAAAAAAAAATCTAGAAGGAAGTGAATCTTGCTATCCTAACATCCCTAACCTAGTTGTTTTGCATCATAGATGACAGTTTCTTCCTCCAAGACTAACTTCTTGATATTATTACCCTTTCAGTTACCAATATTGGCAACATTACTTTTAAAGTTACTAAAGATAATAGTATTAAAATATTCACACAAATGGAGAGTTTCTGTTACTACTGTCAGCTGTCATTCAAATGGAGAATTTCTACTAAAACTGTCAGCTGTCATTTTTTGGAAATATTAACACAAATAACTGTTGTCTCCAGCATGTGCTTTCTATACCTGTTATACTACATTTACCAAATTTACCATTATATCAAATTTACTGTACTGTAATTTAAAAAAAAAAAAAAAAAAGAGGAAAGCAGAAAGTAACCTGATCCTTTTTTTTCAGTTCTTCAACTTGTCGGAGCTGCTCAGAGGTCAGAACAATTTCCATACGTTGCATGTCTCTCATCAGCAAACGCTGAGACTCCAAGAACTGGTCATTGGCTTTCTGCCATGTGTGTTTCAATTGGTTATGTTGTTGTCGCTCTTGCTCTAAGAGATGGCAGACTATTCGAAAAGAGAAAGAGTCATTCTGAACCAGAAATTTTTTAACTTCTCTTCCTAAGCAAGGCATTCTCGTGAATAAAAGTAATTATTGTTCTAATCAAAAACAATATGGCTTTGTTCAACAACTATTTAGGATGAAATAAGACATTCTCTGAATTCCCAGATCCGGCTTGACACTAGGAATGTATACTGACAATTTAAGATTTCCCAATTAGAAGACTAACGTCTTAACTTCATTCATGAGTTCCAATAGTTCTTTCTCAGTGGTGGTGGGTTTTTTTTTTTTTGTTTTTTTTTAAAAAGACTGTCTTCTAAGTCCCTATTTATTTCAACAGAAGGTTCTGTTTTTCAATCCTCCACAGTGATTCCATGCTGTACTGGCATATACATACATTCACTCATCTGTTCCACCACCAGGCATTAAGAATTGACATACCTCAAAAAGATATATCAATAGATTACATTATAGAAATAATGCTCATAATTCTACACAAATAAAGACACCAGTAAAATCACTTTAGTAAGAATGGTTATGAGAACCTAATACAAATTCAACAGCATCCCCAGAGAGAATGAATGGATGTTACTTCTCTCCCTCATAAGAGGACTCCAAAGTCAACTCTTCCATAAACATTTCAGGGGCTTTCACACCTAAACATACTGCTTCCTCTTGGATCCCCCCCCCTTTTTTTTTTTTTGTTAAATCCAACTCAGATAAGAAATCAGAAGAAAAGTAACAGCTATACTGCTTTTTTACATCCTTAGCACAGAAGAGTCAAAAGGATTATCATTAGATAGGTACCTTCGTGCAGTTCTTTCCGCAACTTCTCTGCATCTTCTTGCAGTACTGATTTTTGCGTGTTGAGAACAGCCACGTACATCTCTAAGTCTGTCCTACATGACTTCTCGGCTTCCAAATAATGGTTCAGTTCTTTAACCTGAATAAGAGGGAAAGCCACCATCTCAGTGAAGCAGTACTTTCAGGCACTTCATTTTTGTTAGAAGTCAGCGTCACCTCTTTCAGAAACATACAGCTGCTGAACACAGCAGTTTATTCCTAGAAATCAAAAGTATTCAACTACCAGTGTGCAAGTAGCATTTGTATTTTTTTCCTGAATAAATTATTTACTCATTAAAATTCCCCTAAATTAAACATTAAAGTAACTTCATTAGAGTTTCTACAGTTAGATCACAACAGTGGCAGCACTGAGAGGTGGCAAAGAGGCAAACAGCACATAGAATCACAGAATGGCTTGGGTTGGAAAAGACCTTAAAGACCACCTAGTTCCAACCCCCTCCTATGGGCAGGGACACCTCCCACCAGACCAAGCTGCCCAAAGCCCTGTCCAGCCTGTTCCTTGAGCACCTCCAGGTATGGGGCATTCCAACCTGGTCCAGTGCCTCACCACAATTAGGAATTTCTTCCTAATACCTAATCTAAATCCGCCCTCTTTCAGTTTAAAGCCATTACCCCTTGTCCTGTCACTACATGCCCTTGTAAAAAGGCCCTCTCCAGCTTTCTTGTAGGCCCCCTTTAGGTACCGGAAGGCTGCTATCAGGTCCCCCCAGAGCCCTCTCCTCTCCAGGCTGAACACCCCCAGCACTCTCAGCTTGTCTTCACAGGAGAGGTGCTCCAGCCTCTGATCATCCTCACAGCCCTCCTCTGGACCCACCCCAACAGGTCCATGTCCTTGTGCTGGGGGCCCCAGAGCTGAGTGGAGCACTGCAGGTGGGGTCTCACGAGAGTGGAATAGAGGGGGAGAATTCCCTCCCTTGCCCTGCTGGCCACACTTCTTTTGATGCAGTCCAGGATATGGTTAGCTTTCTGGGCTGCAAGTGCACATTGCCGGCTCATGTTGAGCTTCTCATAAGCCAACAAACACCCCAAGTCCTCAAGTAATCCTTTAATCAGCATTGATAAGCCAACAACTACACTCTGTGTCTGGTTTGGGGTTTCACACTCCAAAGAGGATGTGGAGACAATCCAAAATAGAGTAAAAGTGGTAGTCAAAACACATGACTATGAGGCAAGATTGAACTAAACCTAAGAAGAGAGAAAACTGGGGAATGGATGAGGGGAAAAAAAGCCAAAACATTCAAATCCATGAAAGGTTGCTACAAAGAGAAAGGAAAATCCGTTCATAGAGGATGGGATGAAAAACAATTACGGCAAGAAATACTGAAGAAATATATTAGTTTTTTTGTTTTTGTTTTTTTTGTTTTGTTTTGTTTTTTAAACAGCAAAGGCTAACAAAGAACTGGAACAAATGTCCCACAGAGACTGCAGGATCTCCAGTAAGAACCTTTTAAGACAGACTTACATTAACATTTGCCAAACATGATGCATGTAGAAATGGATCCCATCCTGGAGCAGGGAATGGGCTGAAAGATTTCTTTATGGCCCTCTACAGTTTTATGGTTTTCTAAGTCAGGAATCACAAGAGTTTTTATATTAAAAGAAACAAAAAAGTCTTCAGGCAATTCCTGACTGGCTACAGAGTTGTTCATCATATTCTTTAACACAGTATAGGAGCCACAGACACTGACTCAAGAGTTCGACATAGCCGTTCTGCTTTTATTTTCCATTAATGGTGGTGACAGCTTCTCCTGCCCTAGGATACAAGTTTTCTGTCTGCAAGCCTTTTGGCCTTTGAAATGGAGAAATCTAGAGAACAACCCTTGGGAAGGGCAGAAGAGTGGAGAGGGGAAAAAAAAAAAGTGCATTGTTTCACTGATCCAGTTAAGTACCTGACACTGAAAAACAAAATAACAGGACTCAAAGCAGATCTGAGGGATTTCATCATGACCAACGGAAACACAATGTGTCAGTCCTCATACCAGTCTCACAGTACAAATCATGCAAGTAATGCCTTGTATTTTTATAGCGCCGTAGATTAAAGTACTTTAACAACTTCCCATGTCTATGTTTAAACCTCTCCTTGCTATATACAAAATAGCAATGCTCCCTGATTAGGATGAAAAGGTGCCTGAAATAGCACTATTGGGAACTTTAGAAGGAATAATGAAATTGAATTGACACCACAGGTAAGAATTAAGGGCCTAAGTTATTTAAATGGTGATTCTTACCAAAGAAAAGGGAGATGTCTTTAAAAACAACCCACCAACAAACGAGAAGCATGGATAAAGTGATTTTTCTCTTTCTTCAAGAGTCATGTGTTTGTATTTTACTCATTTTGTAGAATAACATGCTCTTGTTTTGAGAGCATACAAGAGAAGAGAAGGTTTACATTTTCTCATCTTGGCAGCTTGGCAGTGAAAAGAAAATATTATTTGCATCAAGAGAATGAGCAGAACTACCTGGAGAACTACTATTCCTAGGCAACAATTCAATCTGAAAATGGGACCTATAAAGCAATTCACATAAAGAATCTATGAAGAAGGAGAAAGCTCAAGCGTGGATTCTGAATAAATCTAGTAAAATTAATATTGTTAAATGAATCACACTGCTTCCTCAAATCCCAGACAGACCTCCAAGTTGGACTAAAACAGAAAGAAAAAAAAAAAGAGAAAGAATTCCAGTAAGTGATGAGCACCTATTAGGATTAGTTTCAATGAAAGTGATCTAAAAGACCACAAGGAAGTTGTTTATTTGTATGTTTTAGAAACATCCAAATCATAGGTTATTTTGCAATTTCGGACTATTTGATTTTAATGATAAAATACTTGTTACAGAAGACATTTTCGTGTCTCTATAAGACAGTACATTAAATGCAACTATCTTACGGTGATGTAGATATTATTTACCCACCACAACTGATGGGAAAGTTCAGTATCTGTTCTGAGATATCTGAAGAATACAGGAACGTTGGGTAAATTGCTTGTATAGTTTTCTTGTCAGCAACATCTGGTATCCCTTTTTATGAATCCGAGCTTTGCTTAAAGTTTAAGAAACAAGAATTCTGGTGCTTTTGCTTCAGCTTTATACCCAGGATTGGAAAATGAAATATAGCACATGCCGGATGGAAGCAGATTAAAAAAAATTCTGCCAAATGCAAATCTTTTGGGGGCTTTAAGCATGACAGTAATCTGAAGGCCAGGCTGTTGGAGAGGTGCAAAGCAGCTATTCTTCTGGAGCTGCCTTTTTTTTTTTCCCCCATTTGCAATAAAGCTGAACTTACGCAGTTATATCTAAGCAGACATGACACACGTGTAATCCAACCCTGAAACATATACAGGCCAAACATGTTATCTGCACTACAGGAGAAAAGGTGTACTGTGCATGAAGAGTTTCATATTACACCTTTTTATTTCTTATAAAATTTGCTATTATTTATCGCATCAAACTAGTATGATGCAAGACACAAGTTAGGATACAGTTACAATTCCACCTAACCTTTGAGGCTTCTAACTCCTTTATTTTTTCTTCAGCTTCTGTCAATTTCTCTTTTAGTGCTGCAATCTCTTTCTCCATTGGCATCACAACCGAACGAAGCTTCTCAGCATCTTCCTGGGCCTGAAATTAATGCAATAAATTATGAATAACACATTATCATAGTTTTCACCACAACATTTTCCATGATGGGGGACATTTGGAGGAAATTTCCATGACAGTAAAAATAGCTGACTAAATTTCCACTTTCAACGCTCGTCTTATTACTATTTATTTAGTTCAGCTATCACCTCTATGACAACAGGCAGATATTATTCCATTCAGAGAAAGTAACTAAATTTCAAATCCACATATGGATTGGGCCATGAATATCTGCTTTTAAATCCATCAGTCTCAATACTGGGGGGAAAATATCTGGAGCATGCATTTCAAAAGGTGCGCACTTTTCCGTTATTAAAGGCCTAACTGTCCTGCAGCCTGCTGCCACATGGCGCACATAAAAAAAGTGCATCACAAGAACCTCACGGTGAGTCATTCACCATCCATTTACTTTCTTATGAAGTCAATAGGAAAAGGATCTGCATGGTAAGACATAGTGCAGCTTTGTTCTGTTTTGGAAGATTATTTTTCGATTTTAAATTACTACTGATGTAGCATCAGTTTTTGGTGCTACTGTACTAGGTATTTCAAAATCGTATACAGTCAATCTATCAAAAAACTGATATAGTCAAAAACAGTTCTGAAAAGATCAAAGCAGGACAACAAAATGAGAAGATTGATAAGAGGGAAGGGAAAAAAAAAAGAGAAAGAACCAGGTTAAAATAGCAAGAATTAAAATGAGAAACAGCACTCAGTGCTCAGGCTTTCCTTCATGTATCCACTAAAGCCTTTCAAAGTGTGAGCAACGGCACCAACAGACTCCACAAAAGCAAGCAGAACACTCAGGGAAAAAATAAAAATAAAAAAAATCAGACTCAGATATTCACCACAGTAAAATTCTTCAAGCCAGGAAGAATTTACGCAATCTGATTTGGGTTGTTTTTATGTGTAGGGGCTGAGAATGCTCCGTTTTTCTGTCTTCTACTGGAGGAATTCAGCAAGGGGGGAGGCTGAGAACTGTGTCCCAAAGCTGAACCTTCAAAAGATGACACTTCTCCAAGCCTGATCAAATATGACAACTGCTGAAAGAAAACATTCCTGTCCTGTTTTAAATCTAGACTAGAACGTAGGTTTCAGAGGCTACTCAACGGATTTTCATTTTCTGGTAAGCTTATTGACAACTGTATCCTAAACAAGACTTTCAAGAACAAGAGTAGACAACAGAAAACTTCAATGGTTTAAAAATAAATTAAAATGAATACCTAAAAGAATATTGCAATACAGAGCAATCATACAAATGTTACCAGGCCCCTGGGCTCTAAAGAGCTGTAAAGAAAATTCTACAGGCAAAACAAAATAAATTTCTTCATGTTTCATTCACTTCTGCTGTATTTTGTCACTGTTAGTTTGCTTGTCCAAAGAGGACAAACAAAATCTGAGAGGAAATGCAAGGGACATCACATGACACAGTGAATTCAATACCAGGGACATGTGACAGTGTCACACACACAGACATACCCCGTCACTTGCAGCCAGCAACTAACTCATCGGTCACATTTTTCAAACAGATGGGAGCAGTTCAACTTCAAAGATTGTTTTATATTTCATTTATTCTATCAGTTCTATTCATTTCAAGCTACCTATAGCAGGCTCACATGGACTAAAGACAGCCCAACATTTTTAGGACTGTTGAATAAGCTTTTTCCTAATTACCCACGATAACTGCAGGAACATTTCATCGCCGGTCTGATTTCACACTGTTCAACACTGAATATAAAGCTACAAATACATCCATGCTGGAACCAACCAGTTTAGGGAAAATGAAAGTTCTCCTACGGCAAAATCAGACTGTTCAGCAGCAACCAACTGGAAAGACAATTTTGTTTGTATCAAATTCCACGTGACAGAAAAATTACTCTAACTTTTAGTTCTTTGTGAACAAAGTTTGACGCTATCCTTGCAACATATTGCAAATGTTTCCTTAAAAAAAAAGGGGTAAGGGTCCATACAAAAGGTCAACGTGATACTAAGATAAATACTCAAAACAGCTTATATCTGCTAGAAAAAGGAGTGCTGGTTAGTGGGGCTGCTTTTGAAGGAACAGTCTAATTAGAGAGACTCCCAAATGGAGGCTAAAGTTCCTACTCAAACTTATAATAAAATGAAAACATCTGTCCTGAGGAAAAACATTACATCAAGATACTGGCACGTTTTAACAAAATATGCCATGCCATTTTTTTTACTCCACATAAAAAAAGTATCCCTGTCACACACAGAACATAACCTACTTGGAGCAGTCACTTTCTGAACAACCCAGTCTCCTAAAACATGCCATCGCGTGGCAAGAGATGTCACAGCACCACATCTCTTCTGTTAAAAGGAGATATTCAGACTCCTCCAGAGGTATCACCATTAAAATGTGCATTTCCTTCTAATTTTTTTGCCAAACTAACTTGACTGCCATAGACCAAGGTTTTACACATTATCACCTTGTATTTATTCATCACCTAACCAAAACAAGCCAACTAAACAAAACCCAAACCCAAACCCGCTTCTGCCCTCTCCGTCCCCCAGAAGCCCGAAGAGGCTGCTTTCCCCCAAGAGAACACACTGGAGGGGGTCTGCAGACCACAGCGTGAAGACGGCCCCACAGACAGAACATGCTAAAAAGGAGTCCAAGCCAACACACTGTTAATCAAGTTACATCTTATCAAACTACTCTCCCCTGTTCTGCCCAGTAAACACACTTTGTACCAGGTTTGCTCCTTCTGACTCACTCAATACACGAAACACCGGTCCTGCAGACCTCCGCTACTCAGAGGGTAACAGAGTGGCTCTGAGATTCATCACAGCTCCAACAACAAAACCAGCCCCTTTCCTGAATGGAAAAGGAGGTCTGAATAAAACGGACTAGCCAAATTTTGCCAGCTTGCAAGATGCTCCCCCACCGAGCCATTTTCCAGAAGGAGCCCAGCGACTGCTGAGCAGAGAACTTGCATGGAAGTACGCGCTGCTAGGGGCTAGGCTGCTTTCAGCATCCGGGCTAACTAAAAGAACCTACCTGGTATTACCAGGCAACAGGAAGGGAGGGAGATTTTTATCAATCAGTAAAATACATTTTCTCAAAGATTAATCAGCAGGTAAGCATGCTTATCATTAGAGAAAGGTATTTACCTTTTTTGAGTTGGAAATGGAGATTTATAGAATACTCACAAAGTTTTCAGCACAGATTTCCTAGAAATTGTTGCTTTATGATAAAAATCACAAAATACCTAAGTTTCCTACAGAGATTCAGCAATTTGCAGCTTGAAATACATTTACATGGAAAAGCAAAACAGCTGCTTCCAGACAACAGCGCGTGCTCCACCAGACTTGCTCTTTCGGACAAGAAGACACTCAAGAATGCCAAACACCGGGTTTGGAGACTGCACTCGGATACCTCTTGCAAAGTAGTCACAATCTAGTAAACACAGCTCCAGTTAGGTGTTTATCAAAACATTACCTACCTGATCCTTGTGCTCCCAAACCAGGACGAAAAACATGCACATTGGAAGCCTGATAGCACACATATCACAACTGTACATTCAACCAAATAAATAAGCTTTAAATTCAAAGAGATATTTTCAGAAGTTGGAACAACACTTATTATCTACCCTTTATCTCCTTAGGGGGAAAAATAGGCACACAACAAGAATAATCTTTAGCAAGTACGTGGGTGCAGCATTAAATTTCATGGATTTTCTTTGTCTTTTAAAATGGATTTTATAGCCAAATGGAACACAGCTGAACTGAGATATTACCGAGTCAAGAGAGCCAAGAAGGTTAGTGTCCTGGACTGACACATGATACTTGTGATCTTGTCTCTGCTCTGTCCGTTCTTCTCACCACACCTCACATTGCCCATGCTAGACAATGGTATTGTTTTCTGCTAGTTTTAAGAACTGTTGTATTTTATATGCTGGTATAGGACCTATTTACAATGCAGAGAAATTTTTTTTTTTAATTTTTGTGATGTTTGGAGATTCCTCAGAACTGAAGATGAAAATAATTTTAAAAAACTCTTCCCAAGTTCACGCCTTAAAATAAAATAAATCCATCCTTAATGTAGGATAAATACATCCCTGTTGGATGGAAATACGGTTTGCATGAGGAATTGATCATGAGTCTTCAAACAGTACATCCCAAATGATCAAGAAAATTCCTCCTTTCACACTGACTGCTGTGGCATGAATATTCATTATTTTGCTAGCCACACACAGCTTTTATGGGTTTGGGATTTGCTTGTTTGTTTTTAGGTGAAATTGAATGTCCTTTTCCTAATTTTGATCCAATTCTTAGTCTCCTTGAGGAAAAACTTCGCAGGTTTAATGAGGAAGAAGATTAAAAAAAACACGCAAAGCTGTTTAATCAATTATTTCAATTTCCCCCTCCCCCTCATATTACATAAAGTACATGGTCCTCTACTTTACAGGCTTATATTAATCACAGATTAATAAGTCAATCACCTTTTCCTTCAGGATCACAAGAAATATTGATTTCCCCTTTGAAGAAGTACAGTTGCAAATGCTATTTACCAGCTATCCTAAACTTTTAAATGCTAACTGGCTCATACTAAAGCTACTCAGCCTAGGTGAGCTGCTCTGCCACCTGAGCAACTTGCAACTCCAACTGTTACATGATCACTATCTCCAGATGGAACAAAATTGCTAAGGTTTTCGTTATTGGAAAGACTTTCAGTAGAGAGATTATTTTCTGAAAATTCTTACTGGCAGTTTGTTGGTAATGCAGCGCTAGGACTTCTACACTATGAACTCTGCATTTTCTGGGTTTGTTTGTAAGGGACCCATCACACTATCAAATTCTGATCCTCCCCTTCCAGCTTCAATCAAAATCTTTTTTTCTCTTAACAGGGCTAAAATCTTTTCTAAAAAAAGGTGATGTCTTTAAAAGTCCAGCAGCAGTGATTTTGTAGATAGAACATTGTCAAACGGGCTTTACTCAGACTTCCACCTTTATAAAGCAAGGACTACATGAAGAACAGTATCACTGCATATCAAACAGCAAACATCCAAAAAAAACCAGCAATATTCAAGAATCTTTTTTGTAAGTGTCAGAAAACAAATTCCATTTTGAAACACTTATACTGATTGCTTGGTACAATATAGTAGGACTAGGTAAAATACTTATTATTTAGAATGTTTGTGATACTCAACACTCCATTTCTTCTGCCGATAGCAAGCAGAAACATGGAAATGCAGTGACGTGGCATATTATCAGATGTTAGTCTACTCTTTTCTTCATCCAACACAGCACCATTTATTACATTAAAAAAAGTCTTAGAATACCTTGAAGACTACTGTAAGCCTGCTGAGAACATAAATTCACTTAAACACAAGTTCTTAATAGTATGATACACAAAGATTCAAAACCTGATCCATTAGGACAGGTTCAATCTCCTTCCTGCCTGCAAGAGAGCAAATACACTAAACCTTCATATGCAACAAAAAACCCAAACTTACCACAGTGCACCTCAACCTACTAACTGTTCGAAGTCACAGATCTTTGAACACCACCACCACCACCACCTTTCCCAACTCCAGGGCAATTACCTTTCACAATCTAAAGCCTGTTGTTTTATGACAGCAAGGTTCTGCATTTTCTAGGAATCCAGCAGAACAGTGTTGCACAAACGTGGCTAACCTTATAACAAAGGCCAAAGACGTTTTAGAAATAGTGTCCGTTAAAAGCCTCATGAGAAGCAACAAGATTTGAGAGAAAGAACAAAGGTGCAGAACGTAAAGGAAGTTTTATAAATCTGCAGTTACTCCAGAAAAAAATAAAGGGGTCTTTACTTGAGTTCATTTGACATTATGACAAAAGACTTTACAAGGCCTCTTGGTTTTACCAGCTGCAGGTCAAACCTTACCATCTTCTGAAGACCAGCCCTCTTACTGGATCTACATAACCAGATACAACACCTTTATGGATTCAAATGCAAGATCAGGTCATGATGACTTCCATGAACAAAGAGCTGAAAGTTAGCAGAACCAGGCTGTGTGTATTTATGAGGAATTACAGCAAGGTGCAGGAATGAACTCATGCGTAACAACAAAAATGTATCTTGAAACAGTAACTGAAGAGCTAGATTTCAACATACCTTTTTCATTTCATTTTCTAGATTTTCCTCCTCTTGACCTTCGGACAGTCGCCTTCTTAACTCTGCTATTTCCCGTTCCACATTTTCTCGATACTGATTCCACTGAGCTCGCTCTTGCTCCAACCTGTGATGATACTGGAGCTCATAGTCACGAACAGTCTCTATAAAACAGCATTTCCAAAACTTACTTTCAATGTAAGTTGCACAACAGAGCTTTACGAACTCCATCTCCAACCAGCCAATGATTTATCATAGTCGACCGAAACTAGGACAACAGTGAAGTCTCCCTTCCTCTCTCTCTTCCCTTTGCCTCTTACCCCAAACAACAACTATATAAGCAAAGGATCCAAAGGAACTACATTTCAGTTTGGACCATTGCTAGAATACAAACAAACAAGCCCCCCGGACTGTATAATTCCTGATTTCAAAAGAGCATACATATCTAACATCCTGTTTAGTAACACAATGTGTACCTTCAAGCATATCATCCAGACGAACTACTAAAACCCTACTTCTTTACTCTAAAATGCAAAAAAAAAAAACAACTAGAACTTCTCACATAGCTTTCATTTCCCTTTTACTAATATTACCTTTCAGGTAAGGAGCTGTCTTTGTTTACATAAGTACAGCACCTGGCACAACAGAGCCTTGATCTAGGTTCATGCACCTACATAGATCATAAATAAACAGAAATTTGTCTACTCAATATGCATGAAGATTCGTGTTCTCTTGGGGAAAAGCATTATCTGGTGATGGAAAAAATGCCATCAGCAGATACTGGGATATGGTGATCTTGCTTGTGAACCTTGAAGAAAACAGCCAGTTATGGCAACAGTTTGTCCCCAGTTTACATCCTACATTTTATTCCTTGAATGTAGTTTGTCTCAGAAATAAGAACAGCTGTGCAACATGCAAGCACACCACAGAATAGCTCAGAAGCATCTAGGAAAAAAAACAACAACAAAAAAACACAAAAACCCACAACTGAAAAACAGCAGTACATTTAGTAACTAGCCTTGGGAAAAGTCCATGTGATGCTACTGGAGGGACACTCAAAACTGACAGCAGAACTGTGTTTACACAGGAGAGAAGAGAATCATGCTGTCAGCCTAAAGCTGTTCTCAGACTTGCCGAATTACATGTATTATACTTTATCTTCATGAAGGATGAAGCATCATATTCTTAGTTCCTCAGAAATGTTTTGCATATATGTGCAAGTTCCTACTGCCATGATTCCTTCTAACTTCTATCCCCATATTACCAGAAAAGAAGAGCCAAGCTCCTTTTGACAAGCCTAGGAATTACGCTTAGTCCGTCACTTCTGCAACCCAGTTTTGCCAAGCCATGAAAAGCAACTATCCACATTCTGTGCCAGAGCAGACACAAATCACTACATGCACGCTAAAGAGGTGTCTGATCTTAGTGGCAGCAGCTTGTCTGGTTGGTACCTTTCATAACAGCTTGCAGCGAAGCCACTTCTTCTTGCCACTGTCTCTTCACCTCATCAATAGCTTCCTGCTTTGTATTCTCAGATACTGTAGCTATAGCTTTGATGTTCTCCATTTCAGCATGAGCTTCCATCAGCTGTGTCCGCAATTGTCCCAGATCATCTTGGGCTGCTTGCAGCACTGCATTTTGCCTTTTCAGGTCCTCTGAAAAGAAGTATTATTTCCATTGAGCTTGATTAAAAAATTCAATCCGAAGAGTATCCACAGTTGCTATGACAAAGAGCAGTGCTCTAACAAGGCAGGGAGGGAAGCGCTGATATTAAAGCACCTATCCATAACAACTGAACAAATGTTAGCAGGTATCTTTAAGGAACATTATTTCTTGAATTCATTTGCCGTTGTCTTTTATTTAACAAGTACCTTTCTTTTGCTGATGCAGCCACAAAGCAGACACCGTAGATATAACCTATGAATCAACATGCCTGATAAAGGTGAACTGTGCTTTTAATTAGTTCAGTATTATTTAATTCATTCTGGTAATGAATCTGGAAAAGATAAGACCAACAGACAGGAAGACAGTTCTTCCTCATTTTTGGCACCAGCTTGGTCCTGAATTTGGATAGAACACTTTGTGTTCTAGAACAGAAACACTCTGTGAACACTACCTGGAGCCCACATATGAAAACTACGCAGCCTAATTTGCTCCTTACCACGCTTGTGCTAAAACTACATATCCACTAGAAAGAGGATACCTTCAACTGAACGTCCACTACTTCCCTAATTGTTCCAATCATAAACTGAGATTAAACTAATTTCGTATTATGTTCTTGAGGTTTCAGTTAATCTGAAGCGAAAGCCCTGAGAGCTATGTATTATACAATTCATTCTAAAAGTACTAACGGACAATATAGTTTTATGCCCACGTAGCCTATTCCAATGGCAATCACTTTTAGCAGAAACATCCGGCCAGTCTACAACAAGCACCAAGCTATCTCTATCAATCAACCAACCCTGGTGCCCAAGACCTTACTACTTGATAAAGAATATGGAACTCTAAGTTAACTGAGTACTAAAGAAGGCATTAATCCTTGTATTTAAAAAAAAAAAAAAAAAAGGATCCTGCTGTAGCATTTATATTTTTATATTGTTTAGTTCTTAAATGACAATATTAAAGATAGCCTGCCACAGTCCCCATGTACATTTAGGAAAGGGTCTCAGAGAACAAGGAAGCAAAAAAAAAAAAGCTTTGGGGGAGGGGAAAAAGAAAGTAGTTGCTTGTATATTCTTCTCTAGTATCCTTTCACTTTGGTACATGGGAAAGTTGGACTTCTTTCTCATCACAATTTATTTTTATTTTCTATTTTTTGACTGTTTGGAGAAGAGAGAATTATTACTGATCTCATCAGCAGTGTCTTGTGTCTCAAATTTCCTTTCATCCAGCTGCTAGAAACACAAAGAAATAGGCCTTCTGTATGATCTGATCTTCATTATGCCTGTTGTATTTATGCTCTCATAAGCTTATACAAGCAGCTGCAGTCTTAATGCATTATTTTTTGGTTTTGCTTTTGTACGTTAAGGACAGAAAAATCATCAGAATTAAAAGTAAATCAATTTGGCTCTCAGAACAGCAAATATCTCTACTCTCCAAGTCCTCATTGGATATTTGAGCTCATACGGTTCAAATTTTCCTACAAAGAGTATTATTGAAATAAATGCCCTTGGCTAGTATTAAAACTTTTACAATGTTTGTCTGCTTACATTCTAGCTCAGATGGAAACTTAAGGCAAATTAATATTAAATAAAGTAAGCTAGCCACAAAGTACAAGCAGCACACTATCTAGACTGTGTCTTTCCACTTGCCACTTCAACCGCTGTTCAGAGAGAACGAGCACACTGTGACTTGAGAGAGTCAATATTAAGATTCAGTGGTGGTGTTTCCACCTGTGCAGCAAGTTGCTCTGCTGAGCCTTACCTGTGCAGGTGAATCTTTACATTCATTCTAAAAATTCATTCTTGGAAGCTAAACAGCCGCCTATTGAATTTTACTCTCTGCTCATCTCTTACATTCTTGCTGTATCTCTGTTTAAAAGACCAGTGTCACCTTTTCATTTTTGGCAAATCAGAAACAATGCGTTACCTCATAATGAATATATAGCCAATTATCCCAGTACTGGAAGAAAACTTCCTCAAATCCTAGTTAGGATTATCCTTAACCAGATAAAAAAAATGAAAGCATGTGATGTGCACGGGCAAATGGGGAGTAGTAGCTGGCATTACAAATGTTATTCTTCATACAGGGTTTATTTGCAGCTAAAGTTTAATTAAACTTTCAAATAATTCAGAGAATTGAAAACTTACCTTCCTTAGCCAAGTACAGCTCCTTAAATTTCGCTCTCTTTTGATTAAATTCTTGCTCAAGTTGCTGCTTTGTGCGCAGAAATTCTGCATTGACCTTTTCCAATTCTGCTACCCGTTGCAGAAGAGCAACTATGAATAGAACAGAAGATAAGGTACATCACTAACAGTTAAGGCATCCCATTCTGCAACTCAGAGGTTTGGGGTTTATGCTTTTTAAAGTATTTTTATTAATTAGCTCAACTGTTGCCCCATGATACATCAGAACAACTAGAGAGAGTCCTTCAAGCACCAAGGGAAGATAAGACTGCAGCACCAAATTGTAGTAGGTATCTCCACAGCTAGGTGCGTGCGTGGCAGGAAATTCTATAGAAAGCAATTCCCCAAAGAAAACTGTACTTCTGCAAATACAAAGAAAGAAGAAATGGGAAAAAAAAAAAAAAAAAAAAAACAGTGCCAGAATGATCTCTATTGGTGCTTCTTTCCAAAACGCTGCAAACTTAGCCACCATGCTCAGGAACAGTGCGTGAAGGCTGAGCGCCAAAGCGTCAAGTTCTCAAAGGCTGAGGTCAGAGAAAACAGCTGCTGAGCTAACAACTACAGACAAACAAAGCAAAGAAAAATCATAAGCTAAAATAAAGATGCCATGATGTCTCTTGTCTTCAGTTCTGCACTTTCACCAAAAGGTTTTTCAGACTACACTCAGACAAGCTTGCCAGAAGATGACCACAATCTATGGAGAAACAACTGCTCATAAGATCAAACTCTTCTCATTTCCAGCAGGTACATGCTCACTTAAGGATTTTTACATCTCAGTATTTTCCACTATTTACCACATTAGCAGTTGATCTGGTGGTATGGCAAACAAGGGGAACAGTATGAAGTCCACAAGACACCTAAAGATGTGGTCATTATCAAAAAACATGCAATACCACTGCATGACACTACAAAGATCCCACAGAGTAAGAAACACAACAGCCATCCCTATAATACTGATCTTCACGTGCAGTTTTAACTACTTTGCACCTCAAGAAGTACGGGTCTGGTTTAGGTGGCAAAAGGTTTCCTACTGCACACCTCAGAATTCAAATTCAAAATAGAAACGAGAGGCAGATGAGCTTGAACAAAATCCTCCTCCACGCTGCAATGCACCAAACAAATAACGTTCCTCTAAGCAATTCTCTATCTGTTCTGCAAAAGCATTTTATGGACATGTTCCAACTCCATCTGGTAGAAAAGCTGAATCACTTCATTTCAGTTATAGCCTCTACATAGCACAGACTAGATACACAAAATACTGATCCAGGAGAAGCGCTTACATATCCCACCCAAAACACTTACCACTGAAAGCAAGTAGTGAAAACATAGTACGAAGGCTACACTTCAGCAGCATCAAACGTTTAGACTTGCAAAGCGGTGGGAGCAGATGTAGACCTTACAGTGGTAAAACACTCGATGGTGAATACCATTGAGACTGTGTGAGTTATGTTTATTTTTAGTACCAAATGGCTTAGAGTAATTGCAGACATGAACAAAAGGATCTTTTAAAAGCACCGGTATGTTTTACTGATTGCTGTTTATGAGGGCTTATGGTGTTACAAAATACAGTACTTAAAAAATCTGTTCAGCTCCTTGTTGGATAAAAGGTATATGTAGCTACAGGACCAAAGAAATTTTAATTTTGCTTTTCCAATTGAAATTATAATTTCAATTTTTTTTAATCATCTTAAGTATCAAGACATCAGTTTTCCAGGCCACCCTACCCTATCTGGATTCTGCAAAGCAAACTGCACAAGGGTATTCTCCAGAAAATGAAAGAAACCTGGAGCAAAGACAGCTCACTGAGAGCAAAGCTTCAAACGAGCTCGGAAAGTGGCTGGATCAAAACCAGGATAGAAACAGCACACGTGGAGCCAGGCCCACCGGTAGCAAAAGCACTTCCCAAGGCTAAAGAGTTGCCTTTGATCTCCTGCTGAAGTCGTCTGAAGGGAAGGGTTAGCCTACGTTTCCACTCCCCGCTGGCTTGAGCGAGGCTGACGCTGCAAGCAAAGCCAGCGTCCCGCAGCCGCGGGAGGCAAACCAGCGCCGGCGGCGGGGCTGGAGGTGTGTGGCGGCCTCCGAGCAAGGAAAGGCCGCGCCGGGCTCTGAGGAGGTGGTTTTGTCACAGCTTCAGCTCTTGAAGGGAAAATATTACAGGCGCTAAAACCTAGATGAGGTTTCCTGCCATGGTCAGGGCTGGTGGCTAAACCCCCGGCCCAGCCACAGTCACAGGCTGGGAGGCCCAAAGCCATACACACGAGTTCACGACAAAGTAAAAAGAAATCTAAAAGGAATCTAAACACGGCTTACTTTATGAATGCTATTTTGAAGACCTTACAAAAAAACAAAACACATCTCAAGTGCTCCCTGTTCACTTGTATCCCTTCCATCTTTTTCGCGGGGACACAACAGCAGCTGTGCTACTGCTCCCCTCAGAAAGCAAACTTCAGTTGTGCAAAGCAACCAAATTATATTTCTTCTGAAAACATGAGTTGCCTCTGCCGCGGACAGAGGGCAGAGGACACCACAAGTGCAGACACGTGCGTTAAGCTGGGGCAACAACAGGTTCAGCCCTTCTAAATCCTCCCACCCAAACGGAGAGGATGGCAGTCGCCAAACAGGAAATGGAAATGAAACTTCAAATCTTTGTGTTTTTACAACGCTGCCCTTCTCTACAGCCTGACAGTTACGTGTAAAAAGAAATAAATTAATAACCCCAGCACAACAGTGCTGTGGCTGCTGCCAAGACCAGCTGTAGGCATTGAGAAAAGCAAACAGTGAACCACGAGCACTGCAGGCCACGCATCAGCGCAACTGCGTATTAACGTTACTCCTTTTATTCAGATACTAAGTTTAAAGCGTTTTTACCACCGCTACTAGGTATGCGGCTCAGGACAGCTCTTGGCATTCCATGCACAGAAGAGGAGTTTCCCCACACCAGCGCTTTCCACGTTTCACCAGCGCAAGGCAAGCGCGCTCGAGGACGATGAATATAATACGTCAACCCCCTGAAATGCACGTGCATAAAAAGAAAGGTTTCTTTTCTGAGACATCATGACAACTACCTTCTTTCTACTAGGTATAAGTGGTTATATTTTCACTAAAGTGATCGTCTTTTCTGTGGATATGGTTTGCATGACAGCAACACAGACTTTCTAGAATGAACCTAAATTCAAATTGCCAGATGCAGGTAACCGCAGGCTAAATTACACGGATTAAAGTCTGCCTGGAAACGCACCAAAGTCACGGGCAGGAAATGGACATTCAGAGATTTTTCAATTAGGTCATCGTCATTTATAGCTGAATTCTTGGTCTGAATTTAGGTCCAAATCACCCCAGTTCTGTAACAGAGCTGAGAAAGAAAAGTTTTTATTTGCCAGCATAGGTTAACTTGGTTAAAACTGACCAAAAAAATCTAAACCATCAAAAAACAAAATACCGTCACTTTGGAATGACAGTATTCATGAATTTGCCAGTCACTGTGCCTGCGCTCCCGTTTCCACACACAGAGGTGCAGCCACCAATGTTTAGTGACGCCAGTGAAGTTCACAGTAAACAGCTCCGGTGGAGCTACGCCCGACTGAAACAGGACCTGCCGTCACACATGAGATCCGAAGAGGCACGGAACATGCTATATTTCATAAGAGCAGTAGTACGGAAGACCTAACTCCCTAATTTGGGCCCTAACGCATTAAGAAACAAACAAAAACCCTGAAGACCCAATTCTTAACTCCTGAAATAGCACGGAGAAGAGTTTAAACTAAAATTGACAGGCCAAACTGAAAATCAAGCAAGCAAACAAGAAGTCACTTTGGCCAACCATTAGCTGCAAATTAGGCTTTTTTCAGAGTATCAGGGACTACTGACGACAGAGCTAGACATGCCAATTAAATTACTAGCTTTGTTTCTAATGAACAACATGGATTTTGCATTGATACTTCATGTCAGAAGCTGGGATCACCACCTACCTGTTTAACGCTAACCTTATAAAGTATACTGCATGTGGCTTAACCAGGCAGAACAACTCAAAAGAAGGGCAGCAAAATCCACTTCAGAGTGGAGTCATCAATTTACGAGAAGACTGTAAGACTACTGGAGTACACAAAAAGAAACTCCAGTGAAAAAAGACAAAACTTTCTCTTAAACCAATACACAACAAAACTTCAACTTAAGGGAAACACAAGAACAGCCACTTCTTACATGTGACTAGGTACTCAAATGCTGCTTCACAGGCCAGCTCCCAAAAGGATTAAATTTTATCTGTGACAAAGTTTCCAGTTACACAAACATGTAGTAACCATTCCAGAACTAAGACAGACAAAGCTGATTATCAGTAAGTTTATTTTTGACTACTAGGTCTATTTATAAAATTAATGCCACAAAGCTTTCCACTTGATATTTAGAATGTCAAACATGACATCAAGAGTTCAGTCCTACATAGGTGAAATCTGAAAGACAGATCAGAAACAAACTATATGTCTAGCAAATATTCTGGGGACAAAAGTCGTTATTGTCATTTTCCACTTCTTCCTTTTCCTGTTATGATTGGGCAGCCGTATCTTTTTATTTGTTCCATACTTCTGTCTCAAGCATTTTTTCTTCATGCTTATTTCCTAATTTTCATCCACCCTGGCATCATATTGGAGTCACATTTATATTGCTTTATAAACTTTCAACCTAAAAGTCTGCCACCAGTACATGTATTTAGACTGCAAATAGCTTTTCTCACTTTTATTTACTTCAAATAAGATTTGATTCAAAAAACAAAACAAAAAAACCACCCCAACAACTCTCAAAACATACTCCAAAGAATACAGTTGTTTCGTAAGTGGCACCCAAAAGTAAAGGAACAGATTAGGGTTCTTTAGCAAGCATGTTGAACAGAAATAACTCCTGATTTATAAAATTTAAGTCGTGTTCTTTTCAAGGAACTAAGTTTTCCCTTACACTTCAGCAGCAGCAGATCAAACTGAAGGGGGAAAAAAAAAAAAAGAGGAAACAAAAAAAGGAAGAAGAGAATTATTTGCTTTCCCAAACTTGCATTTGCAAGGACCAGGCATTTTATGCACCTGTCCTGGACAAATGCTTAAAGCTTACTGGTCAGCGCACACTTTTCTAGTTCTATTTGAGGACAGAGAATTCATTTTCAGAATGGCAACAAAACCCTCTGGATTGCCACAGATCTCCTTTCTTGAGTACGTCACTGCATGCAATGATGGTACCTAAGCTACGGAAAGAGAAGAAAAGGAAAAAAAAATAATTATCCTGCAGCTGTGGATGGAAGACGGGCTGGTGCTTGCCAGTATCATTACCAGCAATTCTGCAGAAGTAACTTCTAGGCAGTTCCCTAAATGCAGTTTTGGGCAGGTGGCTTTTAGAGACATTGTTGCATTTGTCCAACAGTTTCTAGTTTATGGTACAGTTGAAGGTTATTTGTCATCCCCAATTCCTTCTGCATTGACTAAACATTCACAAGCACCAATCCAGGACAAGTTTAATGCTATACACACTAAAGCTTGGTGGTGTAGTGAAGTGCAGGTAGCTCCTGAATTCAGCCCTGCTGCAGCATATCAATTATAATATCTTTTTATTGCAGCTAGTCAACAACTGCAATACCAAAACCAATCAACTGGGCACTGCATGTTAAACATCTAACCACATTATAAATATACTAACACCAAGTGGAACAGCTTGCATTATACTATTAAAAATAGTATATGCCTTTCTGCTACATCGTGTAGTCTCTGTAGTGCCTATTCCTTTTTTTTTTTTTAAAACACTGTATGATATGCTACAGTAAGGATCTTAGAGGAAAAAAACTACAAAAACAACAAAACAAAAAAACCACCACCACAACACTGAAATAATTAAAATCTAAAGAAATGGAGAAGGCAGAATAGGAATGTGTCTCTTCTGTAATACAAGAAGGAACAAAACAAACATTTCCGCAGCAAAGGGAGGAGAAAACAAGGGTCCTTTAAGTGACTAATTAATCCTGTACACCTGAACAGCTCTAAGAACCAGGTGATGTTTGACATGATATTGTAAAAGCCAGGTAGCTGTTGGATGACCAACTTCACAGCACTTTCAGTGAGTTGCTCGCATTCTGCAGGCGTGCCTCTGAGGAGCTCGGCCCCGCGTCCAGCAGCTGGGGTAGCTGCCACTCGGCACGAAGCCTCCGGCGTCAGCACCAAAGCCACACCAGGCACCGCTGCTTTACACCAGCGCAGGAGCGTACAGCCGGCAAATCAACACGAAGCACTTCCAGGTTCAGGTCAAACGCCGATTACCAAAAACGTCACTTCGTACCTGTTAGTAAGACCATGTATTGTCCTGTATCTTTGATGTGCAACCATTTTTACCAAAAGCATCCTGGAAGTGTGTTTATACAGTGAATGCCTTCATGCAGAATTACAAGGGGGGAAAGAAAAGCAAAGATATAGTTTCTCCTTCCCCATTTTTCTCCCCTACCACTTCCCACTTTTCCCTCCCTTTCCTATGGGGCACACAACACACCAACTACTTCCTTGCTTTGTTACTGCCTCCCTCACCTCTGTTCTCGGACACAAACCAGGCAGCTGCTCTTCTGGTGTCCAAATCTCCGTTCCCTGACGTTCCCCTGGCTCTCAGCAAAGGGGAATCGCACCTTACCTCCTCCCAGCCTTGAAAAGCCCACTTCACATGGTGACTAACGCTCCTCACCTCTTCCACACATTTAGTCATTCTGGCCCCAGGTAATTTAAGTCTAGTTTTAAGTTTATGCTTGGTTAAACATTATTTAAATTAGAATGCAATGGAACAGTGGTCGCTCGCATCAAGTGTCAGGGAACGCAGTTATTTACATATGTTCACGTGGACAGAAGTGGGCTTGAATTTTTTTCCCAGTAATTTATCTTTCATTTGCTAAAAGCACCTTTACCTCCCAAGGGCAGTACCCTACCCCCATCATCAGCCTGGCTTTTCCTATGTCCCTCATCACAGTAGCACGTTCTTTTCCTTTACCCTTTAACCAGCATTGCCATCAGAGCATTCTCAGTTTTGTGCACACACTTGACCTTCTCCACGCAAGTTTCAACCCAATGCATGTGGGGTTTTGTTGTCATTAGTTTTTGTCTGCTTCATTTCTGCCACTGATGCTTTGGGAGGTAGAGTACAATCCGTCAAAGCTTCTGGAAAATACTATTAGCATTTTTTCAAGAGTATCAGCCACACTCTCTGCCCTCAGTATCACTTAACTGATAAAAGTCAGCTAGACATCATGATAGATGGTAACCCAGAGAAAGTATTTTGGCTACATGTGGTCATACTGCCACCACCACCAGCGAATCTGCTCAGAAACACAACGGTGGTAGGCTTGAATGTGTATTTGAGTATCCCAAAAGTCAACAGCAAGCAAGTTACAGTTTAGTGAACAGAGACACTGAATTCACCTATAGACACAAAATGGAGCGAGCTGAGTTAATCTCATCACAATCACCAGCGTTTTCCCTGCTCTCTCTGCGCTTCTATCTTATTCCCCTTGCTCTAACACTAAGAATTTTTGATTTTCATAACCACTCTTTACAAGAGGATCAATTAAAAAAAAAGGAAAAAAGGTCTCTGCAGAAATAAAGCTCAATAACTTCTTGGGTTTATGAAGGGTCTATTTACTCTACAGGCTGTGTACATTTACTCAAACTAGTCACTGCCTGAGCAAACAAAAGCATGGTGATGACAGCACAAAACTCAGCAAAGGTTAAGTATCCAAGTATTGGTCAGGTTTCTCTAAAAGGATTCACAGAGTGTGCTGAGCGTCATCGCTGCTGCGATTACACCACTATCAGCTTAAAGCTAGATCTACATCCCCTGGAGTCATAGTCCAACTTGATTCCCCTGGCAAAGCTTTTCAAGCATTTAATACAATATCTAAGCTTAAACAATGCATCTGTCAAACACGTCAGCATTCACGTGTGCTTTCACCACTCCTTTTATTTCATCAGTCTGTCCCACCTCGTTAACTGGTAAGCTAAGCAGTCAACATAAAAGTGTTTTAAGCAGACACACAGGAGGCTCCTTCAGCCTGTAACAAACCCTCCAGCAGTGCCACCTACTCACCTTCCACAGCATTTTAAAGCAAGTCCCTATAAATGTCCAGGTAGTTCAATTCTTCTTGACCAAAGTAACATTGAAAATATGAATGAGTCTTTGGATTTACGCAGGAATGCTTCTGCCAGGCTCTTCCACGCTCCCAGATCTAATAATCATTTCTATAAAACAGGCACAAAATCCAAAACAGGGTAAAACTACTTCATGTGGCAATTACACTTGAAAGTGAGGTTTTCAGAGTATCTTACCTTGCAAGAAGAACAAAATTTAAACAGCGGTTAATACCTGTTTTAGTAAACCATCAGAAATCTGCTGTTCTGATCAAATATTCTTATTTCAGATTAACAGTCATTTAGAGGAGGATTCTGACACTCACTCCACTATGCAGGAGACCACCTACGCAATTCACCATTCTGAACACCACTACTATAAATGTTTTTTATAAAATGTAAACATTTGCCAAACCCAGACAACAAACTATGTACTGATTTTCTTTCACAATAATGTAATTGCTGACTCATCTGCAGTGGGAGGGGGAAAAAAAATCCTCCTTATAACATGTTTATCACGTCGCTTACGGATTTATTAATGGCTGTCCTCTTTTGGGGGAAAAATAAAGTGCATAAAGCGTGACTCAGCTCTCAGAAAAACAAAACAACCCTACTGCATTGTTCTCTCTGAAGAAGTAAATTAATGTATAAAACATAACCTTTTCCATTAATTCCAAATTCCCCCAGATACCACTAATGTAAAATCTCACGCTGTCCTGTCATTTGCCGTACGCCTGATTAATTGAGGTGTAGCTTTGAGAGCGTTCAGGCTAAATACCATCCCAAATACCCTGCCTCCCCATTTCTGAGCAGAAAGAACAAATTAATGATGACCTAACACACTGAGAAATTCAAAGGCAGGCAACAAAATCAAAATATTCAGTTGGAGAGAGAAACCCATAGACAGTAAAAGAAAACGATACAGAGAGAAACAAAAAGAAGTCACCGCTTGCGAAAGTTATATGGCCAGTGGCTTCTCTAGCTTACCATTACTACAGGTATGAGGAGACTACCACTGAAAGCAAATCAGCATCTTTCTGGACAATTTCAAAATCTGACATAATCAATAATAGCATGCAAACTCCTTCACGCATGCAGCTACCCGACAGTGCTCATGTATTTTTACAGGTACCAGAAAAGCTGCTGAAATAGCAGTAATTCATACAGGACCCAAGAGTTGTAAATGTGAACAAGCACCATAAAAGGGAGTTAGTATCACATTGCTTTCCCTCTGCGGTTCCCTATCCCTTCCTACAAAATTTGGCCATCCAAATTGGTAGCCAGAGAATAGACCGAGGAAAGGAACAGGTGAAGACTTAATTTCAAGGAACGGTAATTTCAGAACTGCTAGCTCTCAGAAGAGCCCGTTGCAGGCATGAACACATGGTGCCTTTGAGTAACCACTTAAAGGATATAAATCTTGATAAATGGTCTGGAAAATACAGCTGCCAGATGTATTTATGGAGACACTGTGGTGATAAGTACAGTATGACAACTAATAAAAGATGATTAACATCTTTATTTGATAAGGAACAGGATATAGTCCCTATCATTTGGAGTCAGGTTTCTGCAGCTATTTAATAGTTTCCCTGAGAACACAGACTACTACTCACCCAAGTCTCTACAGTCTATTTCTTGACAGGAAACACTGCCATCGTTCTATATATTTATACTTTTTGCTACTACTTGTCACCAAATGAATTTCTGAGCAGTTAAAAAGGAAAGAATTCCTCCTCCAGTGTGAAGTTTTCATTTACGCTGCAACATTTAAAAAATAAAGAAAATATGCCTTAAAATAAGCAAAACAGAACATAAAGACTTCACTAAGCCTGTAGTTATGATCGTTTCAAGCCAGTTAAGTACTGGTGGTCATCTGAAAGGGTAACTCAGCACTCCCACCTCACCCTGACCACGTTCCTTTTACCCTCACCACGGCACAAGAACCCTTGAGGCTGTACAGCAATGGGATCAGTGAAGTGACACCGCAAAAAGCAGGCAGGCGGTGGGGTGTCAAACCACCTGTTTTCAGCCAAAGCAGGAGCTCACCACGCTCATGACGTTGCTGAGCATATACCAGAACTGCCACAAACGCGACAGCAAGGCTGCAGACTGGTTTAAACCATGAAAATGAATCCGCGCTACACATCCGCCTCACCGCCGTGAGGTCTCCACCCCTTCCTTTATGCCAGCTCTAATGCTCATCAGCCCTTTCACTAAATCAATTAAACTCGTCACTGAAGCAGTGAGCAGTACTCCCCTGGGCAGCTGAGCTGAGCTGGTCCAGCAATGGGCCAAACGTGCAGCGTGGGCACAAGGGCAACGAGGGAACACGATTCCGGGAGCAGGATCACTCCTTCCTGCAGCAGCAAGCTTCTGGACTGGCTGGGCTGCAACACGAAACCACAGCCTATGGGTACAGTTGGATAATCAGTTTAAACCTAAGTGCACGCGGCTTGCCAAAAGGAACAGCTTGGCTTTCCTTCTGCCCTGCACTCCCTCTCCCTTCTGGCAATCGAACTTGGTGTATTCTTTTTTTTTTTCCCCCCCTCCTCCCTTTCGTTTCTTAGAAAGACTTTATGGCTGTCATTTGTAAGCGATAAATGGCCTTCCTCAAATCCTGATTTCCATTCAGATCCCCTAGGGGCAGCTTGCTAACCTAACATGTATCAAAACACACATTCCAAAGCTCAGATTTCCTATCAGTGTTTGTATACACACACACTTGGAACAAATGTGACTGGGCGGGCACCTCCAGTATAGGTGCGTTTAGACTGGTACAAAACCAAGAGCTGTAGGTAAAACTGTATCGGAAAACAGCTCTATTCCAGAATAAGGTTAGGCTCACCTTTACTTTTATTGGAAAGCAAGTACATGAGTACAAAACCGCAGTTAGATTAGACCTTACAACGTGCCATCCCAACCCTTCCTGATCTATCACCAGGTAAATGTTAGCCTCCATGCCCCCAACGAACACAACCTTTGTAACATCAGGATTTTCTACGCTATTTAGAGATTTAGCATCTTCATCTCCCGTTTCATCTAAGAAAGCAAACAGAAGCTGTGAAGACCGGACAGACAGCTATAATATGTTCACAGTTAGAAGTGTCAGTCAAACACAGAATCTGGAGTTTGGCTACTTGCTTTCCCATTAATTTAGCACACAACTCTAGGTACAGCACAAAGAAAAAATGTAAACAGACATTGTGAGCTGACAATTAAGAAAGTATTACATGAAACCAAGTTGAAAACTCATTAATCACCCCTAAAAGAAAATTTAAAGCTGTAGCATATGACATAAAGATGCCAGTTTATGAGTTGATTTGAACGAAATGAGCCAAATTTATGTTTCATATTTCACTAAAATAAGCCAAGTAACACCACAGCTCAATTGCATCACTGCGATTTTGGCACAGACCACTGTGAATGTTCCAATTCTTGTGTCTGTAGTCAATGGGAGTCTAGTATGATCTTCAGTAGGCCTTAGGAAACACAATTTTCTGAAAGGATACCAGACATTGAAATTTATAGGGGATGGTTAAGATAATCACTGCTTGAGCAGTAACTTCTAGCACTCTTCTGTGCTTCTTCCTTTATAGACCAAGCCAGTGACACTGAAAATACAGACATAAGGGTTATTTTTACACTCTGTGGTTGCAGCCAAGTTACTGCTTGCAAGTGACTCAATTCTGCTTTTTTTTTCTTTAATGCAACCAACCATGTTGCTAATCTAATCTTTTGCATAGCACTGGTGTAGCAGCGGTTAAAACATAACACAGAGATCACTTTTGCTGGAGAATATTTTAATGGTAACCATGCATGCAAATACAAAGTTACACTATCAAGGCACAGGTGTGGTGGGTAAACAGTTGTACATGGAAGCAGGTTGACAAAAATTTTAAAAGGTGACACTGATCTTACTTATAATTCTGCATATTTTTCTTTTTTGTTGCCATTTAAATAGCATTTCAAGCCTTGTCGCAACTGCCTGTAAATTAAAAACATGCATCAACAAAAGAAGCAATAAAAATCATACGGACTGTTCAGGTCACTTTCTTAAAAGCATTGGCAATGGCTAAATCAACAAAGCTGGTTTGGTTTGATCCCCAGTTAATCTTTCCCTCTCACCTACAAGCTGTATCCCCAGGCGTATCATACAGTAAATGATGCTGCTGTCTTTCACTTATTGATTCTGACTTTCTTTGCCATGTATAGCTTCTATGGAGCAAAAATACAGTAACAGTTTTATCAGAAAAGTTATTTTTAGAAACCACAAAATTTACCAACAAAACAAATGTTAACAAAAAAGTTCCCACCTGAATTTAAATTTCTTCCCTCAGTGTGAGGCACCACAGTATGGCAAGTCTCTCCTGTTCATTAACTAAATGAGGCTTGGTGGATTGTTTTGTTTTGTTTTAAGGTCTTCCATTATTTCCTCGTTATTAACATTGCTGGACGCACAAGGCAACAGAGGGCTCTTAACTGTCCACAGAACAAAATGAGCAAATTGCACAGTGCAAGTTTCCTGCCCTGCTCTCCACCAAAATCATTTTTTCAGAATTGCTCTGACAAGTAAAAGGTAGAGCTCTTGTGTTCTTTTACCTTTGCAAAAACTAATTGCTGATCTCATTTGCAATCTGTGATGCATATAACTGCTTTGGTTTACAAATAAAGAAACCAAGGTATTAAAGAACTAGATGGCAGCCAATCTTGTGATAAATAGGTGCGTAACTGAAGTCCAACACCTGCCAAATACTATAGCCTGTTCTGAGAAAACACTCAGAATTTGAAGACGCATAAGGTAGAGGGGGTTGAAAAGCAGGTGAATACCTGCTCTGTGCTGAGTAAAGCACAAGATCTTCTTTTCAGTAAAAGAAGCTGAAGAGATCTTAAAGACAAATTCAAAAAAAAAAAAAATCCACAACAACAAAACAGCAAACACACTAAGAATCAGCACAGCTGGGGAGCAATGCTGTCTGGAAAAGAAAACAGAAGAAATTTTTCATGGAGGAAGTTTGTGCAGTCATACAATTTTCGCCAGCAGAAGAATGGAGGCATGGAGGAAACAGATACTGAGGATGTCCTTACTAGAGAGCAGAGCAAGCAAAGACCGGAGCGGCTGAAACGAGGACGAGGTACACGGGACGTCCACAGACTGGAGGCAGCAAAAGGCCTGCGAGAGGGAGAGCAGTATTTAAGGAAGATGAGGCGATGGTTGGGAAGGAGAACTGAGGAAACCAGAGGATTAGCTGAACAGCAGTCGTTGTCCAAGACAGTCAAACAGCCAGTCATTCGATGCTGGAGAAGAAGAATCTGTGACCAAAGGTCAAGTAAGGCGATGTTTCAGAGGAATTAACCAGTCACTTAGCTGTGTGGAAACAGAAATTGCCAGGGGAGACGGAAACAGATGTGAAGGGTGACTTGAAAGCTTTTATTTTACTTTTTGTTGTATGTGGAGAAGTTTGGCCAGGGAAGATGAGCACAGGATGAGGATGGGAGGGAGAGAAGAGGCATCACAAGTCAGCCAACTGCCAACAAAAGTCATTGCTGAAAGAAGCAGACATGAATGGGGAAAAAAAGGAAAAAAAATGAACACAGCAATTTATCAGGTTTTCTCAATGACCGACTTGGGCATGCTGTAAGAAAAAAAGAAAGCAGTTGCAGAGACAGAAGCTTCAAGCTGCTCTTCTGATATTATGGATACCTATGGAGAGGTTTCCTCTGTTCTGACAAGTTAAATCAGTGGGGTTTTTCCAGTCCTTTTTCCCAGAACCATCCAGACATCCTTTATAAATAAGAATCAAAGCCTTCTCACTACAGTTATTTTTTGCAGAGGGTCTGTGGAAGGTAGCACAGAAATAGCCCCCAAGTGACAGGGGTTTGAAGACCACAGGCTGAACCACCACTGGTTTAGAAAGAAAATCAATCAGGCCATCTATCTTAATTTTGTACTTACAAGCTACTATGCAAATAAAAGACATCAGTATAATAACAGACGTGCTGCAGTTCTGCATTCTTAAGGTACTATATGCACCGTTAACACAGTGACACAACAACCCAGAATTTTTCTCAAGCACCAGGTGTATTTCAGTGAAGTACTAAAAAGCAATTCCCTTCTTTCTGAAAGATACAGAAATGTGAACTAAGGGTGCACTATCCACGTGTGCCTCCTATGCCAATTTATATAAAGATATCAAATGATTTACATTTTCCAGAGATAATTCATCATCATGCTTAACTGACTATACCATGACTAAAATTACACAATGCTTACGCTATTTATAGAGTAACTTGCACAGACTAGTACCATTAACTCAGACACCACTAAATCAGGTACTGAAAACAATTCTGCAAGTAAAGACTATGAACCACTCAGAAGCACTAGACCTTTGGAATGAAAGATGTTCCTCTTCAATACACGCAACGGTATTTACAGCTAGTTGTCTTTTTTTCTTTTTTCTTCCCCTCTTTCCCCAGCCTTGTCAGGTACTGCTTAGACGTCTGCCTAGTAAGTGCTGCTTATCAACGCTATCAGTGCTCATCTTGGAAGACTTCAGTCACAGCACAGCCATAACCTCAGGTTTTTTGTTTTAAATACAAACTTTTATTTAAAAGAAAGAAAAAATAAATAAATATAATATAGAAAACTTCACATCTCAGTATTTTTTAATAAAGTGCCTGGAGTGAAAACCCAGAAAGCCTGCCATTCAACCACCACCCGTTATGAAGCCTATGGGATTTGGTCCACTCCCACACTGTGAGACATTGTTTGTTTTAGCTTCTTAAAAGTTTTAAAAGAAAATTCTTTCCTCAATCACTTTCAAGGGAGCACACACAAACTCGTTCCGCAGTGGGAATCCGCTCCACCCACAACAGGCTATGGGAAAGCAACTAAGCATCTTGAGGCATCAGGCCAGAAAGGAAAGAAAACATTTACTAAGGCCATCTTGTCCGTGATGATGGTGAACTGGCCAAGAAGCAATAAAAACGGGCAGAAAATTTATATTTTCCAGTGTTCAAAATGCAAGACAGAGACAGTCCATGTCTTAAACTATATTCACTGTGCTTTCAGGCAAGCCAACAGCTAATTTTAACAAACAGGGTCACAGCATTTTTCAAAATTAAGAGAGAGATTTGGGACTTGGCTCCAAAAGGAAAACAGACACCCCGAACATGCATATTTCTACTCCAGAGCAAACGGACCTGCTGAGCTGATCAAAACTTCCTCAGAAATTCTAAAAGGTGTATGTTCAAGGTGTCTGTTTCACTTCTGAAGCCAAAGTCCAGATGTGTCTACTGAGCAAACACAGAAAAACAAACAACTTAAAGAGATGTGTTAATTTGTGTTTTTTTTAAACGTGTTTATTTAATAATATTAATAACTATTAAATAACACACTAAATTAAAAGCAAGCAAAATGAAAGTAAGGGAAGGAATTTTTTGGCTCTTGGAAAGTACCAGCGATTTTGTAGTTACTACCCAAGAGAAAAGAGTTTAACATTTGACAGTTACATCAACAACACAGAGCTAAACTTCAGTGCCCAAAACCAGCCCCCTACCAACCACACCTAGCTTTTGAGATGAGTAATAGCATTTTTAGATACTTCAATTTCATTTAAAAAGCGATACACATACGGAAAATAACTAGAAATGCAGAAGTAGCTAAGGCTTAAGTTTTGTTACTTAATTTTCCATGTGACATTCCAGACTCCTCCCCTAGCAACGCCCAACCTCTGAGATATGTGAAAAGTACAGTGACAGCAGGATCTGTGCTCTTGTTAGGATCCCACGTTATTGGCACAGGGCAGCAGCGCAGCCCGTGGTACTACCAGCGGTACTAAAATCAATACGGCAATGTTCTCCCATCTCCTACAAACAGCCGAGCAGTTCTCTCTGCGGAGCACGGGCATACTCCCTGACCACAAAAAAAGAGACAGCATTTTTACCGGCCTAAGCACAGCAGTAAGAAAAAGTTACTCCCATACTGTACTCCTGGCTGGCGAATTTTTCTTGCAATACTTGATAGACCATGCCATTAACAGTTTCCTTTATCACAGAATAATATCAACGGTTATGCTATTTATCGGTTTGAGTGTACTAACAGTTTAAGCTTACTAGTGCAGTAAGAAGAGTTCAATAATTTGCAAATAATTTGCATATCATTATTATTATTATTACTATTTTTTTTAAAGTCTTGAAGAATTAGTGTTTTATATAAGAGTAGTTTCTTCATTGAAGCATTTTCCAGATATAAGAAGGAGAGTGATACTAAAGCCTGAGCATTCTGATAGTGAAAATCTATGTCAAAACATTTTGTTTGGTAGCCTTATTTTCAGAGATGGCAAGTATCCAGATCTGAATTGAGCCCAAGGAAGTTGAGAGCACATCACCTTCAAAAACAAGAATATTTTTTAAAAATTAGCCATTACTGTTCCAGTCATACAATCTAGATGACAAACACATTACTAAAAAATCTGCAAAAAGCCACCTTGACCGGGAAAGCAAGCACACACCTACGTGCAAGACAAGTTGACATAATCAGCTAAGAGTTAACAGCACAGTGCACAAAGCCACATGAGCAGCCAGAGGACTCTGCACTTAGCCTTCTGTGATTGTTATCATATGGAAACTCTATTACCCCATGCAAAAGAATTAGAGGGTTATTAGCTTCTATTCTAAGCCAAAGTACAAAAACAGGGTAGGACCCAACATCCACTCTTCTCCTATTTCTCTGTGTTACTCCTTCCTTTCTTCTTGGTACCATTTTCATTTCAGTATGGGCATTAGAATAGAATACATATTCTATATAATATTCCTCTCATGATGCTCCATTATGTTTTTTCTACTAGAGCCTTTTATACTTGCTTTCAAAAAAAAAAACAAAAAAATCATAGCCAATGTGTCTTGCACAGGTAAAGAACGCACACAGTATTTATAATCGATGGAAGTAACTGTAAGAAAGCTGTAACTTTTTCTTGGAGGGACATACTAATCCAGTGCTATTTTGTCATACGTAGTCTTAAAACAGAGACTTCACTACTCCTTTAAGCAATAAATTCAGCGCAGACAGCCAAAAACAATGAATAATTCCCTTCTTTTACATTTTCTCTATACTAAAATACAACAGAGAAGTTTCAAGGCACACTTTTTGGCAAGTCACTTAAAAATAAAACCAACAGCCTTGAGAACAATAGTATAGTGATCAAAGTGGATGAAGAAAAAAAACAAACAAACTGGTCCTATTACTGCCAAAGGAGGATGGGGGAGAGGAGCCATTTTAGAAGCTCTCAATTCTTCAGTGCAAGGACACAGCAACCACTTTCAGAATCCATCCAACTTCCAGCCACTTCCCCCCCACCATGGGTCTTATTTACAGCATCCTCATTTTCCCACAGCTAGAAGGCATGAGAAAGACAACAATCCATACCTCCTACAAGAGGGACTTCATCAACCTATCAAATTACTAAATTTTCCTTGCACCTTTTTGTCTTTTTAAACAACAACAAAAATCTATCCAACCTGTAATTTTTAGTATACAACTAACATACTACTACCTTTCCTGGTCAAGAAGCAGCAAACATTTGCACAATTCCACTGCACACCTGCAGTCAGATTCTCTGCAAGAGCCAAGAAGAAAATTTGTTGCAAGTTGTTCTGTAGCTCTCACAAGAAAAGGCTAAAGAACAATAAACAATGGTTATTCACCAGAAAGTACATGCGCAACCCTTACCAACAACAACCTTACAATCACGACAGCAAGTAAATTCACCTTCCCCTTAGCTGTCTCAAAGGATGAGCATGCAATCATTGACCTTAATGGAGAAAAAAAGAAACAAAAAATCTAAGTACCTTCATCATTAACACTTTGACAAGGTAGACTGAAATCCCCACCGATAAGCACTTTCTTGTGTAACTGCACCAAAAAAAAAAAAAAAAAAGAGCCCACACAATTCCCTAGATATGCATAATTAAGAATACATCATTGCCCTTTTCTAACAGAGTACTTTCCCAGGGAAACTCATCTGCTCTCTAAATTAAAAAGAGAGCTCTGGCATAGTGCCATGCCCGGGTAAGCACCTATCCTTCAAGATTCTGCACATCTCTCTCTAGTCCTCCTATTTCTACATTATGACCAGCTTCAACTTAAGTTTCTCGCTCTCCTACCCCTTTCCCATGAATCCCATACACTAAACATTGTTCTTTCAACCCCATCTTCCAAACTACGCATTGATTTCAGTTCTTCTGATACGTACACAGTTCTGTAACCTATTCCATGGGGGAAAAAAAAATTATTCCTTGTCTGTAATTCCTCCTAAAGCAGAAACAAATAACCTTTCCATGACAGAAACCTTCAGCAAAGCTTATCTTCCTCCTACACAGGTAGAAAGGGCTTCTCCTGAGAGAAGAGCTGTCATTTTCTTTGTCTTCTCCAGCACACCAGCTAACTGTCCATGCAAGTATCCTGACCTCAACCTTTTGGGGTGCCTTTCCCTGCACGCACACGGGGAATACAGCCCTACAGCACCTGCCGTTGCCAAACCAGTAACGAAGTCCTGCCCAGCAGAACAATGCGTACCTGGAGAGAAGCATCACCACCCTCCTCCTCCTCCCCTCCCGAGGTCTCCCGCTCCCCAGGGCGGGCATTCCCCGCCAGGCCTGCCTCGTCCGGCCGGGCGGGCGGAGAGCCCCTTCCCTGACAATACAGCCAGCGCGTCCTCTCAAGTGCCGTCCTCCCTCCTTGTGCACGCTCGGGAGCCGCCCTTGCTCCACAGTAAGCACGTATTTAGACTAATAGCCACCTGCTATGCCCTATTCGTCCTCGCAGGGCCTTCCCCAGCCATCCTTCCTCGCCGCGCTCCCCTCACACGGCAGCTCCCATCGCCGCATTGCCCCGCCAGCACCGGCTCCGTCCCGGCCGCCCAGGCCTCTCCGCGGGGCTCCCCGTGGTGCATGCCCCCGCCCCGGGCCGCCCCACGCACCCTGCCCCGGCCGATCCCACCTCCCCGCCGCCGTCACCACCCACCGCCACGGCCCGGCAAG
>VXAL01002484.1:42379-57221 GCA_013399475.1 Chauna torquata
GGCCGGCGGGGCTGGAGGCCCCCGCCCGGGTTCCCCCACCCCAGGGCTCCGGCGCGGGCCGGGCCTGGCGGTGCCGAGCGGTCGCCGTGCCCCGCTGCCTGGCTGCCCCGCTGCCTCACCCCTGTCTGCGGGCCCGCCTGGTCTCCGGGCCGCGGCTAGGACCCTGCCCCGGGGCTGCCTGGGCCGGGAAACATCGCTGGGTCGACTCGTATAAAAGTATAGTTAGCTTTTATTATTCATGGAGATGGTGTAAGTGACACCAACGAAGTACTGTTTTGCTGTTTAATGCAGGGAGGAATGCGGGTGTTGTCTTGGTGGATGGAGGAAGGAGCCTGTCCAGTCACAGGACCTGTTGCCCACTAAAAACCAGGCCTTCGTCTATATTGTCAGAGAAGAGTGTTAATCCTTCCACCTAACTGGGAAAACATATCTCAATTCCACTTTTTCATCGATAACAAAAGGAAATGTACATCGTGCAGGGACATACAATATCACAGAAAACAGTGTTGGAGTGGATAGTATGATACCAAGTCCAGTTAAGGGCAGGATCTTTCTGGCTGTCTTTTCTTACGGCTTGCTTATCTAAAAAATCAGTCATCTTTAAACTGTGTCTCACAGGATTTCATCCCTACCCCTCACTTGTAGCTATATTTCTTTAGGTCTTGCTATCAAACTAGTTGGTAAGGCAAGACAGGATTCTGCATTTCATATGAAATTTTTGTTCAGTTAAATAAAAACGTGAGAGGGAGTCTTTGAAAATTATTCCTTTACATTTTGCCCAAGTTGAATTAAATATTCTTGGTCTTTGCTGTTGTAAAAAGTAGTCCTGAAGTAAAGACTAGTAAGTCTTTGTCTGTGTTCCCAACATGAGATGCGAGGCTTTCTTCTCATGGGTGTTTGGAGAACTTGGGATTACCAAATGGTCACAGAATTGCTGGCTTAGTGACCAAATGCTTAGAGGACTAAGTTTCTATCACTTGAGCTCTGTTTCAAAATTTCTTAGCTTCTGCTTAGGCTCTTTTAGAAGTAGCTGAATATTAAAAACACTCAACGCAATAAATCCTTTTGAGAATTTAATCCTAACTGCAGGAACTGAGGTCCGGAAACTATCTTTGTGTGTGTGTGTGTGTGTGTGTGCGCGTGTGTGTGTGTGTGTGTTCAAATGAGTACCCCAAACCACCCATATTCACAGCTACTTTCATCTTTTTCATGTCAAGGCAAAAATCCCACTCATGGCAATCGGTCCAGGATCAAACCCTTACGCATCACTCCCTGCTGCAAACAGAAAGTAAGATAATATCAAGCTTGATAATTGTCTACCTACAAACACTTATGAAAGGATAAATATCATATCCCTTCCATCACTTCTATAACCAAAAAATTGACTATCGGAATTGCAGCATTTCAAAATCTGCATCAAAACTCCTGAGCGTACATATTAGACAGGTTTTATACAGTCATTTGAAGAATAGACGACTCCTTAAGGGCTGATACCTTTTTTCCTTCCTGTTCTCCAATGTAAAGCTGTACTAGCTTTATCAGTATGGTTCTTACTTAATCTTTCCTTCTTTTTCTGGATGGCAATTGGACTTGACAGATGCAAAGGCTTATGGAGTATCTATTCACAATGTCTTGCAACCTGGAACAATTGGGTAACTTCCTCTGTGCCTCCCAGAATGTCCTGTTTAATTCTAATCACTCATAGTTCTTACAGTCTTGATCTCTAAGGATTTTCCAATGTGACTCAGCCAAACCTGAAAAGCAGTAAGCAAAGTTTAACAGCAGTTTGCAGTCATGGAAACAGGTCTATTGCAGTGGCAGAACCAGCAGAGACCAAAAGGCCTGAATCCCAATCCCCATGCTATAAATGTTAGACAAGTGCAGTGTTAATGAATCAATGAGACGTGGGTTATTTCTAGAGAGCTGCAGGTGGGCAGAGACTCTCATTCATTCAGGAGAATAATTTTCTCCAGCAATAATAAAGCTCCTAGAATTCCACTCATTTTTATCAAATATATTTGACCTAAAAGTCTAACACAGGCATTTTCAGCATCAGTACCACAAGACAGAAGTTAATGGAAGATTCATCTTCCTGGAGAGTGTGTGCTCCATTAGTACAAACTGCAGGAGTAGCTGTCACCTTGTGCTCTGCCTGAAATTTAATCTCGCAGGCTTACTGAAAAAGATAAGTTTGCAGTTTTTGTTTAACAGTAACATCCAGTGACAAGCAGTAAGTGTGTATACTCCATGGCTGTCTGGAGACCAGGAGTAAACTGAGGGGGACTGTGGTTATTTGGATGGGAAGGGCGTAGTGAAGTCATTTACATAACACATCTAGGAAAGAAGAAGTATTTTCTTTTTTTCCTGAAGAAAATAAATAAGTAGCAGAAGAGCTAATTAAATCTGTTTTTTTAATTGATCTGTGTCTTGTGGTTGACTGTCTTCAGTGCTTATGAATGCTCAAGTTCCAAATGAAACTTTTCCTCCTTTTTTGAGCATGTAAAAGATCTTCCTCTTTGTGTGGCTTTGCTTTTTCCTTTTTCCTTTTGTTGGGGCACTTAACCTCAACCGAAGCATGTATTTTCATTATGCTTTGAAGAATGTAATGATCGCTGCCTTTATCTATGTAACTAGTCCCAGATCCTAGGTCCAGTTGAGTTACCCTGGCTGTGTCCCAACTCCATGTCAGGACAAGACCCAACTACATACGGTTTACTTCCACTTGCAGCAGAGTACACAGCTTAGGAGTAGGTCACAGGAGTGTCCTTCATGTGGATGATCATAGGACTGGGACTGCGATCAGAACAATGAAGAGTATGATCACAACAGCTTTGTTTTCCTGGGAAGTGAGGCTAATAAAATACAGAGCTAATTCCTTTACTTTCAAATGGTACAAGATACCATTGTTTTGTACCATAACTAAGCTGATTCTACAGAAAGCACAGTCCTGAAAAAGAGAAACTGAAGTTCTGGACTTGCAAGGCTAAGTCTACATCTGGTGTGAATTCAGTGGAAACAGGCTGATGTGTGGCAAATGAGAAGCTGGCCTGTAGAACAGAATCAAAATGGAGATCAAAAAGTTCCTCTGAAGTGTGCTGTTTCCCATTTATGTTGCTTTGCTGGCCTGCTGGCCACAAATTAGTTTGATTCCATTGTGCCTGGTATGGTAGGAGTATGCAGTGAATTACAGGCCCTGCTCCACAATGTAGTTCATCTCATAAACCACCCACTGTTTAATTCAATTCATCCAAGAAAGCTGAGTAAGAAGGTAGATTTGGGAAGCTGCTTTGTGGGTTGCCAAGCTAGACTCCACAGCACCCTTAGAGGAAGAAATTGCAGAACTGAGGACTCTCTGCCTGAGCAACTAGAAGAACTATCTTAGGAGCAACAGCTTATGTATCCCAGGTGACTCAACCAGTAGGCATTGGACAGTGAAGGTTTTGGTAACAGTCTCCTTCACTGGACAAACCATGAGAAGACATTGTCTTTAGATTAATGCAACAATAAAGACCTGATGTGGTTTGGATGGGGAAAGCACACATATGACCAGAAAAAAATGTTCTTACTGCAGGTGAAGCCCAAGAGAACAGAAGCTGCACACATTTGTAAGGAAGGACTCAGCTGCTCCCAACAGCAAGCCTTGAGTTCATTCAACAGGCAAGTAACAGACTTGTCCTTCTAGGAAAACAGAAGAGGGAAACCAGAAGTCATTGCTTGCATGTTATATGTTTCTAGGTTTGCCAGAATTTGTCAACTTTTTTTCCCTCACTTTTTTATTTAAGCAAATAAAAAAGCTTAAATAAAAAAGTGTTCAGAGTTTCCTAATGTTTAAACATTTATTTTCCTCTTGTTGAGATTGATGGGTCATTAGCATTAAGTATTAGTTCTGCAGACATGCGTGTTTGTAGGCTTTGGTCCTTTCTCTTTAGTGCAAAGCTTTTGGAGAAAATTTACATTCATCTAAGTATTACCATAAAGAGGTTGGTTAAAAATCCCAAATCAGTCATGCTCTTTGCTTCAAAAGTTATTCTGCAATGCAAGGAATTCAGTCTGGAACAATTACATTAGTTGAAATGGTAACTTCTTAGCAAACCCTAGAATAGTTTATGTGGTTAAAAACCTTTTCGAGAGCAATTGAAAAATTATGTTATCCCATCGATCGTTTAAAGAATTCCATGTGGTGAAGTTCTTTGAATATATGGGAAGCAAATGAAGCCAAAAAAGAAAATACGGCAGGCAAAAATTGAAGTGCTTGCACTGGCTCTAAATCTAGATATGTGCACATTAATGATCTCATTTGAAAGATGGCTATAGTAAGATTCAAAAGCTCTCTGGGTTCTCAAGGGGCGAACTCCTTGAATACTATGATGGAGCATGAAACTAAACAATTTTTCTTATTGCAAAATAACCAAGGAATCAGAACCTCATTACGTGTGCATAACAAAGGACACATTAAGAGCATAGTCTTTTGGGTAACTTTGCTCAGCAGTACTTCATTGGAATTGTCATTGCAGGGAGGCACAAAAACAACACCGCTTTGTGCTTACATGCTGCTTCACTGAAACATCTAAAAATATGCCATAACCCATTCGTACCCATAACATCTGTATTAACAAAGTTATCTGCATCTGTCTATAGACACACAGAGAAGGACACAAAGGGATTCAGCCAATACTCTGGCAAACCTTCCCATAGTGGTTTAAACCGCTAGTGCTATGTAGCCTGCTCTGCCCTTGCATTAGAGAGAGCTGTTGTAGTGGAGCAGAGAGAGGAATGTAGGACTGTGCTTGGCCATCTATAGCCTGAACCCAGATCTATCTTCATCAGTGACTTAAGTGGAGATGCTGGACCTCGTTTTGCAGTAGTTGAAGTGTGAACACTCATAGTCCCTCCTGCCAGCCCTGTTATTGCAGCAGGAATTTCTAACAAAAGAGAGCAGGCACCAGCAAGGCCCATGTCAGTCACCACACGCTCATCAGACCTCACCCGGCAAAGCCCAACATGATCCAGCAGCAGGGACAAGGGTAATGGGACGGCAGAGAGAACTCTGTTGTCCATCTCCCTGTTTAAGGGATTATACTTTTCTTTAAAAAGCTAAAATAACAATAGGGGGTTCTGCTTTTTGAGGCTGTTTAAGGTAGGTGTTTTGGAATCGGGACCACTAAAAGGGTGGCTGTGGCAAGTATCACATGTAGTAGTATTTTTCAAAACAACAGACCATGTTAGCAGTGACATCACATTTGTTCAAATTCCTAATCTTGAGAAGACCGGATCATTAACATCAATAAGATGAACCATGTCATATCATCAGGATTGGGCCTTTTATCCCGTTTTGTTCCTGTGAGGCACAAGCAGATCAGATATCCCGTAAATTCTAATGATTGCATTGCCCACTTGCCAAGAGGAGGAACGAATGGTGCAAGTACCGTAAAATTCCTTGTCCCACGTGCATTGTATTAAATAGTGTGGCCAAAAGATTTCCTTATTAAGGCTTCAACAGCAGTGCTCACTTTGGAGTGTTTTATTAATCCAACCACTGTTAACTCTCACTATGTCCCTTCCAGAACTGTCATTGGAGACATTTAGAACATGATATCCAAGAAGTCTGAGCAGTCTTTGTAGAAACAGTGGACCTTGCAGCTGAAGAGATGCAATAGGGTTTCAAGGAATTACCAAATCCCTGCAAATCTTTCAGCTGAATAAGCCCACTGTTCTGAACAGTTTGGTCCAGGTAGGATTTTTGGATGCTCCAAAAGTGTAGTTTGAGGCCTTCTTCCAAGTGGGACTCTTTAGTGATTCCTGAGCCTTTCCTGGGGCTCTGCCTGTGTCAGTATGTCCAGAGATGGACCAACCTAAATACTTGTCAGTACAAACTTAAATCACACATTTAGGTCAGTGGGTGGACCCAGCTAGTCCAACTCTTTCTCATCAATGCCATCCCATCATTATGAATGCTTTTATGCCCTATTTTCCCTGATTTCTCCTAGATGCTACAGTGGTTTCTCTACTTGTCTCTTTATTTTAGTAGGGTGTCTTTTGCAGAGCTGTATCCCTTAGATGCAGACATACAAAATATTTTGTACTTTTATGGCGCCTTTCACTGGAGAAATTGTCTTTTAGTGCAGCCAGAAGAGAAGAAATTATCTTAGGTTTACAGGTTGGGAAGCTAAGACCCAGAGAGATAGCATGATTTGCCCAGGGATACACAGAAGTTCAGCATAGTGGGAGAAAAACAGAACATATATCTCCTATCTCCTTATAGCTTTTTTTTGCCATAAAGCATATTTCTTCCCTTTGCTTATTCATTACACATTTAAAAATATCATAAAGCTTCTGACCTCCTTTGAAAAATAGCTGAAGACAAACATCTGTTGTAAAATAAATATTTCTTAACACTTAAAGAGATCAAATGGACTCATTTTCTATAGAAACTCAGTTTGATTCTGTCAAAAATGTTTGTTGCCGGGATATGCTCTCCTGCCTTACTCTTTCACCACTCATGCAGCATTAAGAAGCTCTCTTCTCCTCTGAGACCACAGGAGGTTTCACATCATGTTGTTAACCTCCTTCAGATCATCTCCTCCATGCAAAATCCAAGTTACATTTACATGCAGACATAATGTCATTCAGCCCACTTTATGCCACTTACATCTCTCTTGTTGCTATGGGGAACATTGATAAGGAACCAATTAGCAAATAAAATATTTGAGGAGGAATGTGGAAACTGCTACTTGGTGGATTCGTGTGTAATAGGCAGTGACATTTTATTTGGCATTTGTCCTTACCTAGCTGAGCTTCTTCCACTGCAGCTTAAGCTACAATCTGTGTAGTCAAAACATGCTCTTCCCACAGGATTTAGAGGCTTAGACGTGCAACTGTATCTGACCCTGGGGAATTTTTACAATTCTCACAAGAAGAGGGACTTTGCTTGCTTTGGAAGTGCTTTTGCTGGCATGAAAGTGCAAAGAGCACCATCCAGTGTCTAATCGGAGTAAATACATAAAAATTCAATGGCATTGATACAAAGGTATCTCTGCACATCTCATAGTCGAGCTGCGCTTGGTGAGGCTCACGACGACCTAAACAAGAAGAGGCTACAGTCCGTTATAGAAGAGACTTCTGAAGGAAGACTGGCAAAGTTGTCAACCTGTCATGAAAACATGAGACAACCTGGAAGGTCACGTCTTTTAAAAAAGAGCTGCATTCCAAGCTGGATTTATTGATGATTGAGGAAGCAAAGAACACAAGCAGGAGGAGGTGGAGGTAGCAATAGATGGGGGTTGGGCAAGAATAGTAAGCAAATTAAATTTATGAAGGGAATGAGGTATGACAAAGAGAGAAAATTGGGTCAGATCCTTATCCTTTGTACAGCGAAATGAGCAAAAAGAGGCTGGGATGTTGCACTGGCAGCTAAGAAAGTAAGGGAGAAGTGACTTCAGCTGCCCCTGCTCCTTCTCGACAGCCTTTTTTAATAGCTTGACAAATGTTGGTAGCCCTTGGTTTTAAGACGTAAAATGATTTGGAAAAACATTTTGCATAGAAGGGTGCAATGAGCTGCAAGGATTTTTGTAGGCCAGAGAGAGGGAGCTAACAGGAGAACAAGGAGACCATGAGGCTAAAAATGGTCAGAAGTCTGAGGAAAAGGCAAAAATTAATATTATCTGCAAAGACGTGATACCCAAATAAATATCCAAGTAAAAGTGTGCAGCTTTTCCATGGAATTGTAGTTGTGCAACAATTTATTGAAACCCTAGGTAAACAAAGAAACAGGAATTTTGGATATATTATGAACAGGATATTTATTAATCAAAGATGCAGAGTTCTTCAGTTTAGCACAATGTTTGCAGTAACATATCAATAACATATCCTCTCTAAAACCAGACTTTGGGCTGGCATAAGTTAGAAATGCTGTAATCCGAGACAGCCCCTCTGTTGTGTTCAGCATTCCCGGGAACAGCTTAGCATGTGTTTGCTCTTACTCTTTTTATATTGGACTTGCGGAGCAGGACTCACTTCTTTGATTAATATTAAACAGTGTTTTGTTTGTGCCCTGTGGCAGGAGTGCCCAGATGGAGTGGCTTGAATGCTGAAAACATGAGAAGCATTTAATGTTCTGTGGAGCTCTGTTAAACTTGTCTCAATAGAACATCTGGTATCAAATCTTCGGATAAATCAGTTCCTGCAAGTATTTGGACCTGCTCTGGGTCTGTGCCTTGTTCCAGCTTTACATTCCCTCTCTTACTTTCCTGCTCCTAGAGCCAGTGGAGGATGGTTTATTGCCTGGTGCAACCCATTAAAGTCCCTTTGTTGGAGCTTGGCAATTAGTTGAGCAGAAAGTATAAAAATCACTTTGGCATCTTTGGGGTTGAAATGGCAACACTGACTTAAAGTATCCATGAAAGGCTTTTTATCTGTCCTCAAGGTGATGGAGAAAGAAGGAGTGGTCATCCAGGGAGTTAGGGAAGATACTGCCTGACATGTCTGCAGAGTGCAACTCTGTTGGTGGTTTTTTTCTGTATAAAACCTCTCAGCCCCCTGTAGGGACCTGGTGTGGATACATCCGTGCAAGACCTGCCGGGGGGAGAGAATGGTATCCCACTGCTCAGCACTGACAGATCCCACTGCCAGTCCTGCTTTATGTGTGAGAAAAAGTCCTGCAGAGTTGAAGAGTGAGAAGGGGAAATGGCAGCTGTTGTCATGTTGCATGACTGATGCCATACCACAGATGGAAGTGCCTGTACTTCAGAGATCCTCAGTCCCAGTCTTCCAAATCACGAGCCACTGCTGCGCACTGTGAGGAAGAGCAGGCTTGCATGCTTTTCACTTCAATAACTGAGTAGCAGAGGCAAAGTGAGGGCAGATACAAAGAGACCATCTAGTTTAGAGGTGTTTGAGATCAACTCCTTTCACTTTAGGAAGTACTTAAATAGAAGCGAAGAAAGGCTGAGCACACAGCGCTCCCATTGCCCGTCCTGGGCCTTGGCTCCACACCTGGCCAGATTTTCAGATCAGTGGTGTTACAAATCTCCAGAATTTACCTGAGCTGTGACCACAGCCATGAAAGAGCATCAGATGGGAATTCCTAAGGTGCATTATAACATTACAAAGCAGCTGTTTCACGTGTAGTAACCAGGAAAAACAGCTCACAATTTTAAACTATTGAGGAAATAAGATATTTTGAGTTACATTCCTTTAAGATGTCTTGCTATGTTTAAACGGCTGATTTTCTTCTCTTTTCTCATCTTTGCAGGCTTCATACATCAAAACTTCAGTGGAGTTATTCTTGCCTCACACCAATGGTAAGAGAAAAGAGAAGCAAGTTATTCATGTTTAATGTTACTTTTTGCCAGATGTTTTGCTGGTAGAAATCCATAGCTCCACAGGCAGCAATTTCTTCAGGATCTGGAATGTCTGGCCCAATTTCTTTCTCCATTCTGGATGGTCTGTGAAGGAAACCACTTTATTTTGCAATATTGAATATTCACGCTGGGAAGTTATAAGCAAAAACAAAATAATGAGAGACAGGGTCTCTAATAAGCTTCCTGTCACATGAGGCTCTGGTTCTATTGAAGCAGATGTGTTTGCTGACTTGTTTCCAAAAGGTTTGTTGAGTGGTGATTAGTTTCTGTCATACTGATATTATCTCTCTGTGGTCTCGTTCAATACAAGTAGTTCTGTAAACAGTGAAACCTTTTTTCCTATGGATTTATATCTTGGATTGCATTTCGGTGTGGATTCTCTGGTGTTTAATGGGGATTGAGTTCATGTTTAGCCTGTTCCTTCAATGAGGGATGAATAATCTGTCTTCTTTACTTGGCCATCTATTTTCACAAAATTTGCTGGAATTAAATATCTTCAACATCCTCTGTCAAAGTTGGCTGGGACTTATGAACAAGTTCTAGAGTTATTTGGGGCTGACTGATGTAAACAAACATCAACGTGAGTCTCATTTTCTTACAAAAACAAAACATAAGAATGCATTTTTTGAGTATTTTGTCCTTGTATATTACCTGCTTGATCCTATTCTGTTTTATTATTGACCAATCATACAGGATATGTTTTATTTGTAAACCTGTAGGAAATATGGTATTTTTTTGCCTCACTGAATGCATATTAAAGCATCCTTAATTTATTCTTGTTATGGGCCAGACAAGATTACATTTTTTGGGTCCTTGTAGGAGCATGGGAAAGAGGTGCCATGCATTTTAACTTCCATGTTTGCACAGGGGAGTGCAGAGAAAGGACAGATTGTTGTTCATTTAGCATCAGACCTCTTCAGTTCTGGTTTTGGAAAGGAAGAAAGGAGACATAGAACTGAAAATGACCTTTTGGGTTGCTGAGTCCGGTCTTGTGCTTCTGCAGGGAGCCAAGTTCCCAATTCTTTTCATAAACAGATTGTGCTGTTCGAAAAATCGACTCTCTCCTCTTTGCTGTATCTCCTATCCTCCCAGTTACCTACTTTATTTGGGAGACTGCTCCAGAATCTCCTAGTTTTGAGGAAGAAACCTGCTAATTTCCATGGTCAACTTATGCATGTTTGTTCTTACTCCAGGAACATCCCTTACGCTCATTAGTGCTCTTCTCCTCCATCTAACTACACTGAGATTGTGCACCTGCTCTGCTCTGCCAAGTCCAGTAAAGGAGACAGGAGTTAGTCTTTGTGGCCAGCCCTTCACTTGTTTCTTTCATACCTTAGCTGTTTAGAGCAAATTCATATCACCAGTGTATGATAAGCATTTTTCATGATATATCATATTAAGCAAGGAGAAAGTTCTTGTGGATCATAGATAATTAGAGGAAGTGGTCAAGCTTCCGAGATAATAGAATAACCGAGAATGGTGATAGGAGGGTTGGCAGCAGTCTCACTGACTATAAGAGGATGATCTTTTGCACAGCCTACAGGGGTTATACAAAAGATAAGGATACAATGAAAAAAGTGAGGAAATCATAGCCATTTTAGCTCGTTTGTACAAAATAAGAGGCCTGAAATCATTCCCTGTTTCTTCCCTGTTGATCTTTCAAACCTTGATAACATCTGGTCAAGGCTTCATGTGGTTTGAGTGGGGTTTCTTGTGGCCTGACTGGTGAAACTGTAAGCTTCCTCAAGATTCATGTGAAGGATCAGGGTTCTATACCTTCAGCAAAGCTAACTTTTCCTTCATGTTGAGTTTCCTTCCTTCTCAGTGACAAGAAAAGTCCATCTTGATTTTATTCATTTTACTTGCATAACTTTGATTAACCTTATCATTATCTCTCCAATTAGTAACCCTACTAGCTGTTCAAACCGCCTGCTTCTTTTTTACGCTGGAAATGTAAATTTTCCCCCTATAGTATATGATTACATGACTATTAGGAAAGGTGAGCAGGGTTTAAGAAAAAAGCTTTAAAAAAATCAGTCTTCCTTCAAATCTCCTTGCCTCACAAAGAGTAAAGAAAAAAGGCACCTCTCCAATTTTTTGCTTACATCTTGAGAACAGCCCTGTAGGCAAGACAACTCTCTAAGTCTCTCTCACTGTCTTTTTAATCCTCTGCAAGGTTAGTTTGCTTAATGTAAATGAACAATTAATTTAAAAATGAAAAAGAAGGAGGGCAATAATTCAAGAGGGAGGAGAAGTAGATCAGACACGAATGTGATACGTTCATTGTGCCACTATAAAAGGTGGCATCTGTTTGTGATTAAAGAGGAGCTATCATGTGGAAACAGAACTAGAGCTAGAGATCAGGGCTCACTCGTCTTCCATTGCAAAGCAGCCAGATTTCTTCATTATATTTAATGGTGGCAGAAAAGCCCTTGGTTCTGAGTTGAATCTGAAGGGTCGCAAGAAAGACAGCAATGGAAATTTTAAACCCCAGTTCTGGGACTGTGGTTGTTCTTGCTGTGGAGCTTTTCCTTCAGGAGACCTTGTCAGCTGGAACCAGTATCTGCTTTATGCCGTTACCCACATTTCGATGCTAAGCAGCCATGCTCAGACACCACGTGCAGCCTCTCTCAGACGCAGGGTGCAGAGGCCTCCTTCAGATTCTTCAGATTTGAGTGATTTCTGAACAATGCTCATCCTGGTTCCCCAAGAAAACATATCGGCAGCCAAAGAAAACTGGAGTGGAATTTGGCTAAACTCATCTTCCATATCGGTTCTCTGCCTTCTCCGAGCCTCACCCTGTCCCAGGCGTCTGCAAGGGTGGTGGGCAGCCCTCACCCAGGAACCTCCCCTATGCCTGGCAGATTAAGATTGGAAGGGATCTTTCCTGTTTTCTGGCCCCTGTCAGGGCTGACAATAGGAAGCCAGATGACCTGGAACTTGAGCCAAAGTCTTCCAAGTCTTTGTTAACTGGAAGGGTGGTGGATATTGGCCAGTGGAGTCTGGGCGTAAAAGAAAAATGAAATCAGATGGAGTCTCATGAGTCTAACAGAAACTGCAGGTGATTGGGGATGAATGTCTCAACTTTCTTTTTTTTTTAATATTAGACTTCGACAAATGATGTAACGTAGAACAACCACAGCCACATAGCATACACTTGTATCACCAGAACAGAAATGCACACGCATTCCTGATCACCACACAAGTGTTGTTAATGATCTCATTGCCATATGATTCCACCTTCATACTTAACTTTGATTGTTAGCCTGGCTATAAGAATATGCTCTCTACCTGTCTGCCAGGTTGTTTATCTCACCTGTCCCTTCTTCCTATTTTCAACCCCATCTCATAGAATGAGAGAAGTCTCAAAGTTATGAAATTCCTAAAAATTCATGTCTATAGGCAACCATGTCTGTGTAGAGAATAAGGGAGGAAGACCTCTCTAAGAGGACAGAAAACCTACACTTGGGTAAATTCTTAAGACACATGTCTGCTGGAAACTGGGCTTCAACAGCACTTAGGATAAAATGTTTATCTAATACTACTAGTTTTTTCTGGGGATGGCAAGCAAATTATTTAGTAATGGAAACTGCATGCGTATCTGTTCAGTCTCTGTGGGTTCATGTTAGAGAAGACTGTAGGAGTGTCTGTAGGGCATTAACAGATGGGATCAGAACTTCCCAGCTTTGTGTCATAGACCCCGTATCTTAACAGGCCGTGGAAATTTCAATTTAGCTGAGTAGGGAAGAGTGCATGGAGTGCAAGTTTTAGCCTTTGTTGCTAGTGCTTTGTAAAATAACCTTTATAGTCTGCAAACTCAGACCTGTGCAGGTCTGTGTGACCTAAGATTTAATACGTCACTACCATATCTGTACACCTCTCTCCAGTTCCTGGAGAAATTAAAGGTCCAAAAGTTCAGCTTTGTGTTAATAGATCCAGATATACCCAACATTTAACTTCTGTGTGCAAAGGAACTGCACCAAGGGCTGGCTTGTCTTGTTATGTTGTGAAGGTGTCAGCACTGTGTGCTGCAAAACTGCATGCAACCTTAGGGGAAAAAAAAAAAGAAAAAAAAGCCAGTGTTTCCATGTGTATGCTGAATGGAAAACAGATGGAATTTTCATTAGATATTACTTTTAATGATGTGCTTTAAAAGTAAAGATATGCCATTCCGAGCAAAAGAAGGGCCTCCTAATAGCCTTGTGAAGGTCCCAGGCTCATTATCTTAGCTACAGATAGGACTGCAAGATGCTTGTATCATTAAGAGTTCCAGTCAAACCTCCCTGCCATTATTAGACTTCCAAACACAGCAAAACAATTTTGGGGCCTAAATAATATTTTTCTCTAAGACATATCTTTATTTAATGATTCAGAGTTATTATTATGGGACTGGCAGTTGGTTACTCAGTTTCTGGAGTATTACCATTTAACCTAGGGTCACAATAGAAATCCTTGAATATTCATTGCAGGGCAGATCTTTTGCTTCATTGAGGGCCTGGTCTTCACAGTCAACTTTGGTGTGACTCCTCCAAGTGGTCTCACTGTCTGTGAGAGGTGACCCTAACAGTCTAGAAAGCTTGAAGATCCTTCCTAAAAAGATGAACCCTGCACTCTGTGCCTGTAGGTACTAAATCAGCTTTTGACAAGCAAAGAACAATGCAGTCCCAGGGTTTTAGGAATAGATGGTTGCTGCCAAACCACAATAAATGCTTTTGTCTGGAACTCATGTAACAGTAACATAGCAATGGAGGGTGTGCCCTTGTCTATTAGTCCCTCTGAGCAAATTCTCAGAGACATGTTACCAGGATTCAGATAGATTTCATGAAACCAGTAGAGAAATAGGCTCCCATTTCCTTACAAAGGAAGACAGAGACAATGGAACTCAGCAAAACATATGGCTTTTTTTGTGTTCCTGTCTAAGAGTTATGCAAGCAAACTCTAGTGCCCATCCTCAGCACTCCCTAAAGTGAGACTCATATGAGAAAATTTGCATTACCTTTCTTCTACTGTGAGTTGATAAAATTGCTTTACTTCCTCTGCGTGAGTATAAATACAGCCTGTGTCTCCACCTGATTTCCAGTTGGACAGTATGAAACAGAATCCAAGCTTTTCAAAGTTCAAGGAAGTTTTGAGCTGATGTTCTGGATCACTGTCACCTCTGTAGAAAATACCTTCACAAATAAAAAATACCTGCATTCATAAAAAAGAAATAAGCCCCTTGCTTTCATAAGAGAGGCACTGGATGGATCAATCATACTCTGTTGAGTTATTAAGTAAGCACCACCCTGAAACCAGGTATGTTTTTCCCACTCCTTCTTATTGAGATACTCTGTTAGAAACCTTCTTCAGTTTCCATGCTAGGTTTTTTAATGACTAGTTTTTCCACATATATTCTTGTGCCAAAACTGTCTTTTAATTTAGATTATGCTCAAATAGAATGTGAACCTGAGTATTAGGTTTCTCTTTTTTTTTTTTTTTTTTTT
>VXAL01002484.1:57236-210666 GCA_013399475.1 Chauna torquata
TTTTTTTTTGGTCTCTGTGAGGAAGAAAGAAAAGCTTAAGCAAAAGGCTATCCAATATTCAAGGTCAAATTATTTCCTCCTACAATTCAGGGAGAGGTGGGAAGAATTAGCTGAAGAAGCAGATGATAAGAGAGTACTTTATAATTAGGTTTGTGTCACTTAGGATGGTGCAGCCTCTCAGTAACATTTTCCCTGCTCTGATGATTGCTTCTATTATCTTACGTCCAGGTAAATAGTCAATTTTCTCTCTTTGTGAAATATTTACAGGTATCAAGCATGTACCCTTTCTCTCCCTATGTTGCTAGAGAGAAAAAAAATCAAACACTTCTCATGTAACCCTTTCTTTCTTCTTCAGCCACGCAGGTGGCCCTTTTCTAAACTCGTAGCTTTTCAAGCATGGGTGGCCAAAACAGTACACCATTTGCACAAAGCCGGTTCCATCAGACTGGAGATTACAAGAAGTGGTAAGAGGATTCCAGATAGTGTTGCTTTTGAAGAGGACTGATTTTCTGAGGAATTCTCAGCAAATTCTAAGCAGGCACCTTCATGAGGTATCTAGTTATGTAAACCTCAGTCACTCAAGGGGGAATCTTGTCCTAAGTAAATAACATAAGCTGGGTCAATGCAAATATATGCCTGACCTCACAACTGGACTGCTTCGTACACGTGAATTAACCCCCTCAACTGCTTCGGAGTAGTAGCATATGGTATCTTTTATTCACAAGCGCAATAGTGTCTGTGTGTGCATGAGGAGTGCTGACTAAAGCTATGTGAGTTACTGGCAGACTGTTTTTCTAGCATCTCAGGAAAGGCAATTTCTCAAAAAAGTAAAATGATCTTTTGAGGAATCTCTGCTGCACCACTGAAGTATTCTAGCAGTGAAGACTTCTGGAGAAGTGATAAAGGAAATACTCACAAGTGACCTCCAAAGCAAGGTACTCCAATTGAGAAGTTGAGTAGTTTCAAGATCTGATTTTAAAAGGACCTGGATACCTTCTAGATGTTGCTGCTTCAAGTGTCTGCACATCAACTCCCTTCATAATTTAAGCTGAGCATACAAAAACACAGTATGGATGGGCACTCTTGAATGTGCTAGCCTACATGACTTCCTCAGAGTCACTTGGCAGTTCAATAGTAGAAATAGGAACTTAGGGTTTCTTATGTCTATTGTGTCCATTAGAACAATACTGCTGAGAACAACTGAGACCAAAGGCTTGGCCTTCAAAACATAGCACTTGAAGGGAAAGCGACATTTTTTTGGTAAGGTCCAAATGTATTTCATTCAGTTTTGCTGCTACTCCCAAAGTTTGGTTGTAAACAAGTATGATTTTTGCCCTGGAGGCCACACATCTGGATTGCAGTGCCTGTAACTGTTTTCATCGTCGCAGTAGTTTTGGGCTTCATAATATTCTGCGTGTGCAGAAAACAGCTTGTAAGAGGTAACCTGAGAAAATTCTATTTTATAATTGAAGAGCTTAAATGCCTTAAATCTCCAGTCTGCAAGATAACCATCAACCTTCTATGTATGATCCCAAAGTCTCAAAATTCTGCTCTTTGTGTCCTGCAGAATTCTGAGTCTGACTGCTCCCCATCATATTTCCATGCTGGCATTTTGTCCAGATAGGTCAACTGTCCAAAGCAATGATGTACCAGCCGCTTTCATGGCAGAGTGTGAACTTCAGTAGAGCTCACCTTTAGGTATAAACTTGTTTGTAGCTACACAGCGGTAAAACCTTGAAAATCATTTCTGTACATCACAAACATAGTAACGTTAGCTGTCAGGATTATCAATGCTTAATGCCAAGTGACAAAATAATGTTGCACCTGAATAATCCCTGTGTACGTAACAGGTTGTTTTCTTACTGCATGGTTGTCATATCCTGGAGTCTTTGTATGCCGCACTGTGGAGGTTGTACGTATTTGAATGAATTAATATTTAAAATATCCTGTTCATTAATGCTTCCACAAAATCACCCAGTCCTATGTCCTGACCCACCCACAGTTGCCCAGACCGTGACAATGCAGGTGATCCCAGAAAAGCCACAGGAGCAAATAGCCACTGTGTTCCAGTATGGACAAGGAACCACGCAAAGGGAAAGAAACTCAGGCTTCCAATTTGTGCACAGTTCTTGCAAAGTAAGGCTTCGGGTGTACATGGCTGCTGGCAGAATGAGAAGGGGACACAAACTGTTTGCTCTATGGGACTGAGAACACCTAGAGAACGGTACATTTGTTTGGAGGAATTGACAGACTTCACTGGTTCTCTACCTTCCCTTCCGCTTCTTCGAAAGGTCATCCAAAAAGCCTTTCCAAACTTCCAGGCATGTGGTGGTAAGGTCCTCAGTGTGGAAGAGTTAAAATATAGCGCTTTTGCTGCAAATTTGCTGTTCTCTTCTACTCCTAAGTTGCTCATACTCCTAGTTAAACCTGTGGCTTGCCGACTAACTGACATCTGTGTAACTTGTGGCTGATTACCTCATGTTCCCTGTTTCCTTTACACTTGCCTGGGTAATTCTTTTGTCTCACAAGCAGAAGTATGGACGGAGCCATAGAAGAGTCACTTATTAACCACATTGCTTCATGCAAACAAAGAAGACTGCACCCCCCCAGTCTGGATAATGCCACGCTGTGGAAATGTTTGAAGCTCTGCAGACTTCCTGATAGCAGTGGAAAGGCCGGCTGCAAAGAGCAGAGACAGAGACGTAACGTAAGTTTGTCCAGCGTCTGACATTTTCCTACTGCTCTTCTAACTGGGTGACTCTGTGGTCCTCTTCCATAAATCATTAATGAACGATAATTCTGAATAAATACTTTCTCCGTATCTACTGCAATACTAAGGATTAATTTTAGTCTACACATTTACTCTGTTCTTCAGCAACAGCAGAAATTAATCTCTTGGACAGATTTTATGAATGATGATCCACATTTATTACATATTATCGCCTTTCTGGATGATATAAAGTCAAATCAAGGGATCTGTCATTGGTTCTGTTTAACAGTATTTTTCTTCTCTAATGAAGAACATGTTGCAGTATATAGGTATTTGTAATTGACATCCTTTTTCTTGAGTTTAAAGTAAGGTCATAATAACTCGATGCAGCAGTATGGTCTTGGGGAGGAGTGGCTGGAAAGCTGCCCCGCAGAAAAGGACCTGGGAGTGCTGGCTGACAGCCGGCTGAACACGAGCTGGCAGTGTGGCCAGGTGGCCAAGGCCAACAGCCTTCTGGCCTGCATCAGAAATAGCATGGCCAACAAGACAAGGGAAGTGGTTGTGCCCTTGTACGTGGCACCGGTGAGACTGCACCTCAAATACTGTGTTCAGCTTTGGGCCCCTCACTACAAGAAGGATATTGAGTTGCTCGAGCACGTGCAAAGGAGACCAGCGTAGCTGGTGAAGGGACTAGAAAACAAGAGTTACGAGGAGCGGATGAGGGAACTGGGGCTGTTTAGTCTGGAGGAGGCTGAGGGGAGACCTCTGCTCTCTACAGCTGCCTGAAAGAGGCTGCTGTGAGGAAGGTGTCAGTCTGTTAGGTGACAAGTGATAGGACAAGAGGAAATGGTCTCAGTGGGACTTGGTAGGTCAGGTTGATGGTTGGACCTGGTGATCTTGAAGGTCTTTACCAACCCAGATGATTCTACGATTCTGTGCAGATCATGGTAACATTTTGCATGAAGCAAGGTGGTGAATAGGAGAGTTCATTGACTTTTCAACCCTGGCATCAACCAAACACTGGTTTACATTCCAAGTACAATTATATTTGACAGGTTTCACACCAGTCTTTCCAGTGCTGCTTTCCATATCCAAATGCTGCTGTTGGGAAAAACTGAATTTATTGAGGCAGTATATTTTAAAAATTGGCTCCAACACCACACAGCTGGCACCAAGAAAAAAATAATGTAAGGCAGCATGTAAAAGACTTGTTCTCTAGTTAGGCTGTGAATTTTCCAATAACTGTCTCCAGTAGACCACCCTATGACACTGATTGCAAACATATAAAGCCTGATTGTTTCAGAAGTCATAGAAATAAAATGTAGATGTTGAAATGCCAAACTCCCACTATTTGCCTCCAACCTTTTCATCTCTTACTAGTTATTTTACTTTTTTTCTTTCATGGTATCCTTCCTCTCACTGGTGTTTTCTTTCAGTACCCCTCCTTTTCACCTCAGAAACAAGTGAAGCTTTTAGTTTTAATGGCAGAATAAGAGCCAGCAGACAATGAAAAGCTGGGGCAGCAAATTCTGTGAGCACACCAAGCACAAAATAAAAGGACAGTGCAGGTTACTGGTACCAACTACATGAGCCACACACTTGGTACCAACCTGAGCAAACCAACATATCATTGGAATTGTAATTTTCTCAAGTACAAGCCTAGCTTAGTATGTTTTGTTGCGTTACAGTTTTAGAACTGTTTAAAAGATCTTTTAATCCTTTGCCTCCCATGCCTTTGTTTTAAATAAAAAGAGCTTAATAATCAGTGAAAAATAGCTGGGGAAGTACAACATATAAGTGGGACAAAGAGGCTTTCAGACTCTAGCTATGTGCTTGTTGATTTTGAGCATGATGATGTGGAAGTCTTCAAGTGGTATATGAAATAAATGAAAAATCACCTCCTACCTGAAAGCAACAATAAGAGTAACTTATTCTGAGCTGCTACAGTCAATCATTGCTAGGCTACTGCAGTAAATCCCACTGAAGTAGGCTGAGGTCACAAAAGAAAGGGAATGATGATTTTTTTGGCCTTAAGTGCTGTGGGCTTTTTGCAGAGGCCAGGAAAAGACCTGAACTACTGCTAACACATTTGTGTCTGGGCTCCACACCCAGACTGTTCACTGAAGTCTCCTACAGAAAACCCTGATCACACGCTGTTATAAGGCCAGGAGAAAGAAGTGTAAATAACTGAGTAGATCTTTGAGGCATCTCTTCTTGCCACCTTGGAAAATGGAAAATATTTGCACAAGAACAGACTACTTAGAAAAGAAAGACCTATGAAAATTGGAATAATAGACTGATTAACCTATATCACTGAAAAACCCAAGAAACTCTCACTCCTGCTGTTTTGAACTAAAATACATCAAGTAGTTACTGTTTTTTAACATACTTTCTGTAACAGATGTTAACTAAAAGACAATGTTAGTGAGAGGACAAGGCTGTTTTAACAAATATATTTGTAAAACAGCTGCAGCTCAAGTATAGCAGGGTGGCATGGAACATATAATGAAACGATCTGTAAATTTTAGTGCTGTGGGTCAGATATAGTTCTGACAAGCCAATTAATCTAACAAATCACAAGGTGAGCTTCAGTATAAGGTAAAACGGGATGCATCTGAAAGATTTCTGCAGTTCCTGCTCCCAGACCCTCTCCCTCCTCTAGAGGAGGAAAAGAAAAAAAAAGTGCATCAGTATTGATACATGCTTGTTTTTCATTCATCATTTCTTCAGTTATTTGGGTCCGTGACAAGTTTTTGCAAACTTCTTTTGTTGGATCTAATTAGTGTGAAATGTCCTATAAATTTATCACAGTTTTCCTCACTAAAAACTAAGCAAGTTGATAAGAGTTCCACAACAACAATAAACTTTCCATTTGAGAGCAAAAAGGACGTTTTTGAAGTGTTTTTATTGCCTTAGTATTACATTACAAAAAAAGTCTTCCACAGCAAAACACATTAAGAACAGGGATGAGTGCAAACCAAACAAACCAGAAAGTAAATTATCTATGAAACCACTTATTTCGATGCAATAGGGAACAGTAGTACAAGCTTGGAAACAGCTTTTCCTCCTCTGGACAATGCAGCACTTTTTTTCCCCTCTACTGGAGCTCCTGGCATAGGTCAAAGTAATTGCACCACACTGAGATTTTGATTCTTTCCCTCCCAGAGCGACCTATACATTGTCCCCAACAAGGATAATTTTGTTGGACTAGAAGAAAAGCCTAGTCACGAGAAAGACTGCAACTTACTCTGCCTTGCCAAGGCAATAGCTATGAAATGTGCTCTCTTCAGATGCTGGACAGAAAGATAAGGAGAGTTTGGAACATTAAAATGTAAATTCCATACCACAACTACTTCTCAGATCTCCACTCCAATCAGTTTCAACTGACTTCCAAAAGCTTAACTTCTCCAGGAACACAGCTAATGTGAGCACTTTACTCAGATGCTTCAACAGAGCTCCACAAATCTTATGTTCTGTCAGGCTTTCTTCCCTTAGCACTTCTACAAAAAGGGATTCGTAAGTGGAGAGATTACCAATACCTTTTTCTTTTGGTCCACACTAATACATTAAACAATACCTTCCTGTATGCCTGATGCCAAATGAAACCAAAGCGCAGCTAAAGTTACCTAAATTCCTGGATGTGCAGCCCTCTATTTGGTACCACAGTTCATCTGATGTCAGCACTTGGTTCTTCTGGTTAAATCATAAATTGTGCGTTATTTTCTTTGAAGTGTTTATAGGCTGGCAAATTCTTGTTGTGAGGACCCGTTCACAGGCTAGTATGGCTTACAAAGTGAAAATAATCCTTTCCTTTAATGTCATGAGATAATTGACATTTCCTCCCTCTCTCTGCTCTCATTTATTAAGTTGATAATGCTTCTGAAGTATTTCATAAATTCCATCCGAACATCTTCAGGATCTTCTTCTAAGTTGGAATGTATTAGTTTCAGCTTGTTCAGTGGGTAAGCTTTGAAAGTAAGTAAAAAAATAATTAAGTACATTCTTTTTAGAAAAGCAGCATGCACAATCAAGGTCATGGGACAGCTCATGCTGAAGAAGTCAGCTGGAACTCGGTAGTATCCGATGTTTGATACCCCAGGTGATGTATAATGTGAAGAAGAAATGCATCATAGCTTGTTAGCATTACAAGCAAGTACAACTTGCTGCTAGGTTAAACTCTTCAAATATTATCATTAAGGCTTTAGGTATTGGTTTTGGTCTCACATTCAATTAGGCAGAACTGAACACTATTGAATTCAGCACTAAATTGCAGTTTTACTATTGAATTGATAGGACATTCTTTGATTACCTCAAAATTACGGAATGACATTATGTTAAATATGTATTAATACATTAACACTTAAAACAAATATATACTTGTTTGAACACTGGAACAGGCTGTTCAGAGGGAATGCGTATTCTCATTTGTAAAAACAGCCACAAATAATTCTGCCGTATACAGTAACGTACCTATACTAGTTTTAAGTGGAAGATCACTAACCTTTTATTTCAAAGAGTTTTTTGATTAATAAAATGCAGGCTTAAATGGCCTCAAAAGTGTCAGCAAACAGAAGTAAAATTCAATATAAGAAGAACTGCTAGTGTTGATGATTTATGGCTATAGACATCAGGAGTTCTAATTCCAGGCTCAGCTGCATATTCACTGCAACTCCTTAGAGAAGTCACTTGAATGTTTCTTGTCTTTATTTTCCCTTTTGGGAAACAGGGATATTTCTCACCTTCTAGCTGACTTTTGAGATTCGATATTTTTGTTTTTGCAAAGTACTCTAGTATTCTCAGATTGGCAGATTTTCATGAAAAATGCAAGCCATAAGGAAACAAAGGTGTGAAAGAGATTGATAAAAATCTCCTCTGACCGATAACATTGTTTTCCATCTTCTTACCTAAGGATAGATTTTCTGTGTCCTCTGCACTGCCTGGTTTGTGATGTGCAACTAGGAGACACTGACTATCGAGCAATGGCTGCTGCTGCACAAAACAGGAGTACCACATTTCAATTTCTTTCAGGTGACTGGGTAGCTCAGGATTGAAGATTATTATTACACCATGAGAGTCCTTCATCAGAGCTGGCCAGCATGTTTCAAACCTTGAAAAACAAGTGCACGGTAAATGGTAAGATTGATTAAGCTAGAAAATGGAAACATGCACTCAAACTTCCTGAAGTTTTCTTTTTTCCTCCTCAAGAACACATTTCAGTACTTTTTCTTTACTATGTTAGTAATCTTGCCAGTGATCTATGATATTCTAAATATTTTTACTGACCTATGTTAGTTGGTCCCATGATTTGCTGATAATGCAGTAGTTGGTCAAACGCTTATTTGAACTCTTCCCCTAAAAACAGATCTGTCCAGTTCTCAATTGTATGCTTTGGAAAGTAAGGCTTCAACCATGTAAGTACATTGTTTGAAGTCCACTCACGTAATAATTTCAAACAGATAAAGGCAGTCAGTTACAGACTGGGCCTCTGTCTGCTCTACCTGTAACTTCTAGGAGCTACAGCCTTTACTGTTGTGCTTACTCCTTATCCAAAACAAACTGCAGTGTCAGCTGGGATCACAGCAGGGAGTACCTACTATCAGACCCTTTACAGGACAAAGCTATAAAAAATTATAATAGGGTAAAGAGGTAGGAATATTCCTCACCTCAAAAAGATAATTGGTTTTAGGCCTTAAGTATGAGAATTTTGTGTAAGCAGAATGATCATGAATCAAGTAACCTGGAGGAAATAACAGCAATGTTGGCTTACTTTTGATCACCGCTGCAATCCCACAACTCAAAACGACACCCAGCTCCCTTGCTGTTACCATTTAAGTTTGGCTTCTCATATTCCAGGATCCTGCAAAAATAAGCAGATATATGATGTCTTGTCATTCTACACAATGCCACAACCAGAGTGAGGGGCAGCCTGTTGTTGGGGCATTGGTTCAGTCAGCACGCCGTGTTTTGCTCACCTTACTCCTTGCGTCGGGACATAGCTGCCAATCCCTTCTATGCTCTCCGAAACAAAGTTTGCTAACACCGATTTTCCAGACTGGCAGAAGCAAGAGCAAGAGACACCCGTATAAATTTAATGTGCCAAATACGTGCCACAACAACCAGAAGAGCTCGGTGTTTGCCTCGAGCAAACTGCATGCAGGCCTGCCCCCCTCCTCCCGTCCCACCACCGCAGGGCCGCAGCCTCCGTGTATTGATGCCGCCGGCAGGACGCGACGGCCCCGCCAGAGGCAGGCCGTAGGGACTGCGGCCCTCAGGGGGGCAGCGCGGGCCTGGGGGAGGGCGCTCAAGGCTTGCATGCGGCCTGGAGACAGGCGGCGGCGGCGGGGCCCTCCCGAGGCCGGGACTCGCTCACCTCGCGGGGCCCCACCAGCAGCACCTTCGCTTTCAACATGGCGCGCGCCCGCCCGCCCGTTGCGCAGCAACGCGGCCGCGCGGGGTGGGGTGGGGTGGGGGAAGGCGCGCTGCGATTGGCTGTGCCGCCGTCACGTGGTGGGGGGGCGGCCAGGGCCGCTCTGGGCGGCCCGCCGTGAGGTGGGAGCCCCTCGGGCGGCGCTTTTCTCAGGCGCCCGCTGCTTCCCCGGTGCCCCTGGTCGAGCCGGCGGCGGCAGCCGCTGCCCGTTTCTCCTCACAGCAGGCGCGGGAGATGAAGGCGGCCCCTCGCGGCTCCTGGTGGCGAGTTTGTGCCGGGCCCCTCCGGCCAGGAGCCACCGGTGTGGGAGCAGCGTGCTCGGGCTCTGTGCGCGCCGAGGGCTCCCGCGGGCTGCCCGCCCGTGCGGCGTTCGGCCGGTGCGGCCTGAGGGACCGCCGCCTTGGTGTCCCTGGGGCGGGGCTGGCTGCGGGAAGAGGTGTCCCCGTGGCCGTGCTGCCCCTCAGAAAGCAACAGTCAGGTAACAGGTACTAAACACACCAAAAGATTGCACGGCGCTCGTGCACCGCTCTGGGGTCCCTCGCTCACGTGAGGTAATGCGCGTGCTTGGGAAGTGCTCTCCTTGCCTGAAGTTCCACTGCGGTTTTAGCTGCAGATTCTCCCTGAATGGACAGTACAGCATGCTCTTGAAGCTTCTTATTAAGGCTTGTTAGGGTAAGTGAGAGGTTTTTTTTTAAGTGGCAACTTCTAAGTACAAAAAAACCATCTGGCAGGCAGATGTGCTGCTTCAGAGCTGTTTAGTGCCCAGGTACAATAGCAGTTTTAGATGAGCTTTCAAATAGGGCCTTTAGGCGCTACCATAATGTAAATGTTTATTGCTAGTAGTACCAATAAATGTGAACCAGAATGGCTCGGCTCTTACTGAGGGGGTAGGGTCTTTTCTATCACACTACAGGCTTATTTGCTCGCTCTTTCACTCCTTTCACGGGGGTAGCTTAGGCCTGTTCAGTGTGGCAGTGGCATCACACTGTTTATGCGGTATTTTAAACTTCAGGCAAGCCTTTGTTTTCAGGCCAGTTGGACGAAAACAATGCAAAAGGTGGTGGTTGCACATAGCATTAGAGTTGATTCTGTCAGAGAAGAATGGATGTATGTTTTCTGTTTGTGAAGATGCACATGTGAGTCAGGACCAAATTCACAAAGAAATGGGACAACTTGTAGTTAATGCTTCCCGCTGCTATGTTGTTTTCCACATTTCAGACATAACTTCTGAAGAAAAGACAGAAAGGGTGACCCAGAGAGAAGAAATTAGGACATCTCTATTATTAGCTGGCACATGTTATTAGCTGCCACATCCAAAAGCACATGAAGAGAAGTGTGATATAAAGGGACCTACTGTGGACAGCAAAGCAGAAGAGGAAAATAATGAACGAGGTAAGAGTGGAACTGGGTAAAACTGGCTGTTTCTGCAGCTGCCCAGAAAGCAATTAGGATTAATTTTTAGATGAAATGTCAGATGGTGTCTTTGTGTCTATGTTAGCCACTGAAGAGTAAGGAGAGCACAGCTGACTATGGCTGCAATTTTCAGATTTATCCATGTGTTTTAGGGTTTTAAGTCACTTTAGAAGGTGGGAATTAAGCTGCCAAGCCACTTAGGGTGACATTTTCAAAGGCGTCTAAGTCAAATACATTTGATTTTATCAGCATCTGCATCTGTAGGCATATAACTAAAGTCATGTTAGTTACTGATGTATTGTTTGCTGAGACTACACGTGTACTAATCAGCAAGGCTGTTTTGTTTCACTTATTTAAAACTGAACAGACTACAGAAGAGAGAAAACTCCAGCTGTAAGTGAACTACTTCCAGGCCATACTGGTAATGGTCTATAGGTCTTGCATTTATTAGATGGCTGTTTTTCCGCCATAATGTTTTGGTAGCAAGCAAAAATGATCATCTCCAGATGAATCTCTGTGGACAGATCCTCCTTCTTCCTTCAACAACCAAAAGCAATTGCAGGCTATCAATAATATTTCAATAAAACTATTCTTCACTCTAGAAATGTCTGTGAGAATTCAAACTGAGACACAGTGATTGCTGTACCATGGCATGTGATGCTTGTTACCTGAATTGCAGATACGAGGACTTTGCCTCCAAGTTAGAGGCCCACAGATTTTACTGGAAGCAGCAGTAAAATGTAGTGCCAGTCACCTTTCAGAGAATACTTTAGTACTTGCAAATCATTCGGTCTTTTGGAGAACAGTATTTTAAGTTTGCATTATATTTTGTTTAATGTGGCATATAAAATTTTTCCTGTGAAAACAACTCAAAAAATCTTTCATAAGTTTGTGGCTCGGTACTGGTACTTTGTTTAATGTAGTGTAACAATGTTTCCAAACTGTGGGAAACATACCCTAGAGCAGTCAAATCGTGTGTGAAAATAATGCCTTGGTTGGAAGTACAACCACATGGCAAGACCTACAATGAGAATGAATGCTCTGCTGGTTTGTTGTGTTGCATGACATTTAATATCTCTGTGTGTGTGTGTGTAGAAACAGCCTCGCAGTGGAAGCAGGCAGTGACCTGCATTATATCCCCTGTTAATTTTTACTGGTCATTTTGGGAGCAAGGCATAGAAAGCAAAAAATGAAAGGAAGGAACACCTATTTTTGTGTGCTGAAGCCTGTTATTAAAAATTAAGGCAGAAAACTGTGTTGTTGTAAACTGGAAGCATGTTGCTAAAGAAGCTCAGGGAAACAATATCCATCTGAGGCTCAAAGCCTAGTTGATTAAGTATGTAGCCTGAGGTAGGCTGATGAAGTGTGGCTGTCCTCTGGATAAAGTTTCAGTAGAGCTATGAAAAAGGACCAAGCAGAAACAGGACGTTAAGGTACATTGACTGTGGTGCAGTGGAGTACTGCTCTTTATCATGAGTCTGTTTCACTTAGAAGTGGCTACCTGAGAGGTGTAAGCACTCAGTTCAGTCTTTCTGTCTCAGAAAATCTATTCTGAAAGCAGTTGGAAAGGCTCATACAAAACCTGTTGCTTGGTTCATACCAACGGATCAAGGCCTGTATTAAGAGGAATAATACCAGCTCTGGTTTATCTGTGATCTCAAAGTTCTGTCCAGAGGAGATCATGATCTTTTTTTCCATTTCATAGATGGAGAAAGAAAAGCAGAGAAAATTTAAATGACTTGCCTGAGGAGCCCACCTGGCTGACAGCAGAGCTAGCATTAGTTAAGATGCCTCTAGGTTTCAGTGCAGAGTTTTTGCATGTAGGCTGTGGCCAGTCACAGAAGAGGCAGGGAAGCAGACAACTCAGTAGCCAATGTATTTTCCTGACCAGTGGACATGAAGTCAGTGACACCTTTAGGGGCTCAATTCTCCCTATGTACCTTCATCAAAGCCAGTGGCAGTTCCCAAGGATGAATTTGACTTGCTCCATTTGTGCAGGGAGGAATAAACAAAACACAAGGAGCAGCAGTCTACCTCCGTGACCCTTCCAAGACAACACACCAAAGTGCTCTAATTTTTCTGATTCACAGTACATGAATCTAGAGATAAGATTTAGCGCTGATGGTTTAAGTCTTAAGCTAAAGCTGTGAATGATGCCTCTGATAGATGTCATTTTGCTTATTCTAAAGTGGTTGCTCTGATCACATTCTGTGAAGCAACAGTAACACCTAGTGGCTAAACGTGCCAGTCCGTTGCTTCGTTTTGTTCCCTCCCTTCAAGAAGTATAGTTGGAGGGGACGTGGTATGACTGACAGTTTTGACTTGAGAGGCCAATACTTAGGATCTCCAGGGATTTGCCATTTTCCTTTCAACCCCCCACCATGTTCTGTTTTCTATTAAATGGTAGATGAAATATGAAACTCTTCCTCCCAGCTCCCAGCCCCCTTCACTTTTCTGGCTCATGGAGGAGGTTGTTCCAGTCCATCTTGATCTGTAGGTGGGTGGGCTGTGAATGGCCAGGCCTACTGCTTCCAGCTCGGAGCACTCAGATTTCCGTATGGAATCCAAACTTTTTTTTTGTCTGAAAAGGATCAAGCAGATCATCTGATGGAGGTTGGTGACCTTGGTGCATTTGATAATATGGTGTTAACTTGCCTGTGTTAAGGCAGACCAAACCGATCTGTTTCGAACAGTACCATTTCTTAAGATGTGGTATGCAGGATTGTTTGCCATGATCCACTGGGACTGCTAATTCATCAGAGGGGGACCCCCTAGAAAAATAGCATTTGAGAGGAAAGAACCCACAGATATTTATTGTGTTAGCAGGAGAGCCCTTCAGAGGGTCTTCTCTCCCCCTAGCATGGGAAAGTTTCAATTTTTCCATGGAAAAAAACATTAAGTGAAAGTATTTCTGCTAAAGCCCAGATCATTTGCATTTGTAAGTAGAACTTCAACTCATTGTGGGAATTACAGTACTGAGGCATTATGATCTTGTCATATTCACGCTGCCTAATCTTAGGCTTCTGGTTTAGGTATTCTGAATTACCCTTTGGAAGCATTTATTTAGGAGAATCTTCATTGCCTGTTGACAGAACCTGGACTCTTAATTCGCGCTGTGGATGCATAGTCTTTTACATCTGGCATAAACCTGTATCACCACCTGTTCAAAGTAATAGTATTGCCTCTGTTCACATCCCCAGCTCTCAGTTTGGTCCTGTTCCAATTACCAGTTTAGAGGGAATTGATTTCAGCTGAAAACTGGTCTGACTCCTCTGGAAAAAAGAAAAAGAGGATAGTTTTCAGCTGGATCAACTGCCTGGTCCTGCTCACTGCATAGCTGCACAAAAACATGGTGCTAACAGAGAAGGTAACAAGGACCAATGGGGATGTGGCTAAGTGGGACAAGGATGGGGCTATTTCTTTCAGCCACTGTGCAGACATATGCTGAGTGAAAGCGGGCATATCATTATACCATTAGTCAGACCTCTTAAATTTGGTGTTCTCAATACCTGTTGGTGAGAGCAGTCAAAGAGAAATAGAGCCTGATGGTGAGGAATGAGGAATATTGTGCAGGGATGTGGTGGGTACCCTTTGCTCTTAGAAGAGGGCATGGCAGCCCTGTTGGACTGGGTGAAAAACCTCGCTGCCTATGTGGTAAAAACTGTTCCATAAATGGTAGAGTAGAGGGTTCTGGATGGCTAAAACAAGACAATCAATGGATAACTGTGATTCACAAGAGCTCATGCAACCTTTTCTATTACACTCGTATGCTTTTTGTTTTGAATACAAAATTTCAAAGTAAATATTGTTTCTCATTGACAGCTGTGGTGTCTGCCACCCCTGTTGGTCTGGAAAGAGCCTATTTATTAGCATTGTCTGATCTGTTTATTCATCCAAGGCCAGATCCTCAATGACTTCATAGAAAGCAAGCAAAAAAAGCATGTGTTGCCTTTAGAGGGACTGCCATGTGGTCCTAAAGGAGAAGACATCCTCCTGACAGGAAGATTTTGTTTTCTTTCATTTTTATTCTCTATTTGACTTATGCGTTACTTTGGAGCTTATGGCCAAACCCGGGAGTTTCTTAACCCCACGGTCCTTCCAGGCATTATGTTTCTGCTAACATTCTGGGCCAAATCAGCTGTCTTTTCAGATGTCTCACATCCATTTTCATTTAAGGCTCAATTAACCCTGGGCAGTATGCCATTAGAGACAACAGATTTATACCAGTAATTAGTATGTTTTGAGGAGTCTGAAACAAGATCTTAAATCCTTGCTGCTTTGCTTAGTGCAGTGATGAATGCTTAACCCTACACCTTCAACCTGAAAAATTTGTAGCCTTGATAATTTTGCCTCAATTCCCTTTGAAACCTGGGAAAGGTAGTACATTAGTTTCCAATGCTTGACTCACTTGCAAGCTCCTCATCTGAAAGGTCCTCCCTAATGTCTTATGGTTACAAATACACATGTGTGAGACTGGCACTTAGTATAAAAGAGTTCTTCTTTAGTACTGATTGTTGATCATGTAGTATTAAGTGGTTCATTACTTTATTGTTCTCAATAAATTGAGAACTTAAATCTTCTACTTCTGGCTTGGCTAGTGATGTTGTCTTGAGCTGGGTTATAAAAATACTATGTTTCACCTAAGCACAGATTTTTATAGTTTTCATCTTAATTAGCAAGCTTCAGATTTAGATGGATTAATACAATCACTCTTTCTTTCTTTTGCTGTATAAGTTCAGAAGTATAATCTATCACTTCTGAGAACATAAAGAATTGGACTGGAAGTGTTCCAGACTCTTTACTGTAAGTGTTCAAAGATTTAATGGAGTCTTTAGTCATAAAATCTTTAATTTGAACTAGACCTTTATATTCTTCATTCTTAAATTCACTATTTTTACATCCAGGGGATTTCCTGTTATCCAAGTATGTACCAAGACCCTTTATTTCCCTCTGTGTGTGTTTTTTAATTCAAATCAAATGTAAATGTCAGTGGTAGATTGCACTTAACCTCCTTAGGTTCATATTTCTTATTTAATTGCGTTATATTTTAAGGTTTAACACTGTATATTTACTGCTGTTAATAGTGCACCATATTTTAATGAACCCATTATCTTCTGCAATATATACAGAACAATGGAGATTGATTATATACAATCTTTCGAAGAAACTGTATCTCAAAGCCATTTAAAATGAATAAACACAGTGGAGAGTTTCAGTTAATGTAGTTCTTTACAAAACACAGCTTCAAAATTAAGGAAATGAATGGTTGGGTTATCTTTGCCCTTGTCTTCCCCAGCCAGAGACTGCACCTCAGCAGGTCACTAGTGTAACTGCAGTGTGCCTGGGAATATGTTGCAAGCTGTGGTTGTTCTCAGAGATGCTCCAGAACTGCAGCACTGCTTTTTCCAAAGTCCACTCACTTCTTCTGTCAGCTGGCCAGACTCCCTCTCACCTGACCTACAGCTTAGCTCTGCAAATCTATTGTCAGTCAGTTCAGGGAAGTCTCAGAACATGGAAAATAATTATCTAATTTTCTTGAAACTTTTTTAAAAAAGGCAAGTATTACCTAGAGATCATGTACGGAAAATCTGGGACAAATCTACTGTGCTCTGCTAGAAAGCCAGCCAGCTGAACACCTGTTTTCAATGAAAAATAGTGCATCACCCTATAGTTGGGGCACTACACTGCCTTTTTCACAACAATCTTAGAGTTAAATACATAAGATATGAATTGAGCCAAAAAATGTTTGCTGTGAGCCACTTCTTTCCAGGCACACAGTCTGATAGTCTTGTCTTACCATTCCATCGTATACCAAAAATCTCCCAAGTCTGGTCAAAAGATTTTAGTTCTTTTTTGAGGGGGGCAACAATCAGCTTAAACATTTTATAGCATCTTACAGACTTTATCATTTCCTTTCTGCCAAGAAAAGAACAATTTATCTCTTTAGATTGTCTCATCTTTTGTCCTTTATTTTTTTCTTTTTCTATTCTTTCATTATTTCTACTATTTATGCCGTGTTATTCCATTCCTATTATTCTTACAATAGCCATGATATGGAACGAGGCACTAAACCCCATATTGTAAAGGGTGTCACTAAGAGATTGTCTGATAGCTCTTGCAGGTCAGGGGGTTGAACCAGATTCCTTTTGGTTGTAGACTTACAGCCCATGTATCCATCCTGCCTGGGACCTGGTGGCATGAGGGGTTATGAGCCTGTGTAAACACAGAGAATTATTTAGGGATTGTTTTTGCATCTGTAGAGAGATTGATCTCTCTTAGGCAGAAGAGAAGGCAGAGAGCTTTTCCTGTGGTGAAAAAGAGATCTGTAGACTATGTGAGGAGCTGAATATTTGCAAAGTACAATTTAGGAGTTCCAGTTTGGGTCATCTAGAAATGGAAGCAAGGAGGGAAGGGAAATCTGCATGCAACCAGTTCAAGAAGGTGCTCAGACTAAAGCTTGTTTGACAAAACCACTCAGAGGCCCTGGAAGAGGGGTAGATTCCGAATACCAAGCCCATTAGGTGTGGTATCCATTAGTGACAATAGAGTATACTGTGAACACCTAAGCTAGCATTAGTATATATGTGCATAGCCAAGAAATACTTGGATCCAATTGCCTTGCAGTGACTTTAGCCTCTAATGCCTACAATGATTCTTTCTTATTTAGTACCTTAGTTGCCTTTTTATTGCTTCCATGGAGGAATCTGTAAGATTTGAGAGCAGAGATTAGGTAGAAAGCCAGCTAAAGAGCAAGACAGTGCCACTGAGCAGTGTTGGGGTTTACTTACCTCAGAATGAATGGAGCAAAATGTTCATAATGGTAAATTGATAAATCTGGAGAATATTCTCTTTAAATAATCCCCAGAGCTCTCAGCCTAACACACAGCTGTAGAAAAAAGACCCCAACCACTGAACAGGATGTTGGGTTGCATTAGGGTAAGAACAGAGTATATATCAAAAGAGGTGTTACTGTTATTACATAAAACACTGGTGAGTTCTTGTTCAGAGTGCTCTTTTCAGTTGTGCTCACTCTACCTAAGAAGGATATGATTAAGGGGATAAAGCAGGGAGAATGAGAATAATACTGTGCCTTTCAGGTCTAAGTTACAAAGCAAGACTGAAGAGCTCTGGTATTACCTTGTTTAAAAAGAGATCTTCCTATGATTCTGTCAATGATTTTAAAATAATGAAAAGGATTAATCACATTGAAACAGATGAAGTCTATGAAAACAAGGAGACTTAATTTGAAAAATAGGATCTTGGGAAAAGAATGAGGACATAGAAGGGAGAGGCTCATGTGAATGCTTCAAGAAATACGTAATGTCAGTTATTGGTGGGGTCCCTTGAAACTAGAAACTTTAGAGCAGAATAAGGTGGAGGTAGATCTGTAAGGAAAATATGGGCATGATAGTTGGATTGTGGTTGAATGTTTACCAGTAATACACAGATGCTGAAAGCCATGTCAGGGCAAGCTCTGGAAACACCTGCAGCACGGAGGAAACAGAAGATCCTACAGCCTGGGTGGTAAGGTCCAATACAGAGAAAGATAGTGCAGGAAGCCATTGACTGGCAAGAACTTTGTAGTGTGGGGACAGATGGCTGGCAGGTAAGGAGTTTGTAGGATAAGGCAAAGGAGAGAAGAGGGAGAAAGCAAATGACTGCTATTAATCCACCTTAACTGCAGACACCTAACATGAAAATACAGGTCATTTTAGATCTTAGCTGGGCAGAATCACGCTGTAGAGGTGGTGATCCCTGCTCAATGGCTACAGTGCAACAATTTTCGGCTTGCAGTCTGCAAACTTCTGAAGGACCGTAGCCAAATTCTAGGGGGCCTGTGAAAGCCAGCTAAGAAAAGCAGACTATTGTGGTTAGGCCTCAGTGTCATGGGCCATGGAGAAAGTTCCTAGGAAAAATACCGATGAAAAATACTGTGGAGGAAAGGGGTTCACAGGCTCCCCACTTCCCTGCCCTGTTCTTCTGTTCCTTGGCTCCATAGCGGTAGGTGCCAAGTTTGGGGCACAATCTCTGGGGTGTACAGGGGCTGGGAAGACAGTGCTTCTCTCAGGATATACTTTCTTACTTGTTTTATTTGCCTTTACTTTTGTCAGGAAAGGGGTGAGCCCGCATCCTTTTATATGATTTGCACAATGTGAAAGGGAACTCAGACTCCCATTCATGGTGGGGCGCTCAAGTCAGACAATCTGGATCCATGGGGAGTTTGAGAGAAGTAGGAGGGTTTCAGGGCCAGAGTCCAAAACTGAAACATTCTTTGGTCATGAAAGTCCCTGCTTCTCTGACATTCAGAGAGAATCCATGACTTGAGATGGATTTTCAAATCAGCTAAGTGTTTAGATAGCACTGAATATGGATTTCTTACTGTCAATGACTCCACTGAAAATTGTAGCCTGACATCTGGTAGCTTCTTCCACTGCATGTTATGAGGTACTTTGTTTTGTTGTAGAAGTTCAAGATTGTCCACGGCTTGGAGAGTTTATAAGTTCAGTGTTTATGTCCTGTACAGCATCAAGGAAGCAGGCAGCCCTCTGCAACTGAATGATGCTTAATGAACAGTTAATGATCAGGAACATAATTTTAGGATATAGACATGAAGACAGACCTCCCAATGTTTTCTTTAGTGATCTCAGTGATGGGGAGAGGGAAAATGCTTATTAAATCTGCAGATGAGGCAAAGCTGGGACTGAATGCAAGAACACTGGAAGGCAGGATTAAAATTTCAAATGATCTTGACAAATTGGTGATATGATCTGAATAAAATAAGATGAAACTCATTAAAGACAACTGCAGGGCACTACACTTCAGCAGAAATAATTTTAACTAGTGAATAAAAGATGGGAAAAAGTCAGGCTAGCAGTTCTGCAGAAAAAGGTAGAAGATCCCAAACTAAACATGGATTAACAATGATGTACAGATGCCAAAAAGGCAAATCCTCAGCAGGGCTGTGCAGAAAAGATATTGCACAGAGGTATGAATTATAGGTGCCATACTATGAGGTAGATGTAAACCAGCTGGAAAGTCCAGAGGAGAATAACAGAAAGGATCAGAAGTACATAACGTATGACCTACAGGGAAAGTCTTAAGAAGTTGGGATTGTTTTGCTTCTAGAAGGCAGAGAGGTGTTCAAAGATTTTGAAAAGTACTTTGAGGAATTAAAAGTCTGTTCAAAGAGAGACCTTTTTCTGTGTCCATAATGGAGAAAATAAGACATTAAGAGCTTAGATTGCAACAAAACAGACTGTGGTTGGATGTTAAGAGAAAAACTACCACTACAAAGAGCGAAGCATTGGAATACATCGTCAGAAGAGCATGGGGAGTTTCTGTCTTGAGGTCTTTCAGAACAAGGCAGACAAATTTGTGCCAAGAGTAATCTATGTATAATAGATCCTGCCTTCCAGCAAGGAGAAGGAAGAAGGATTAATTTAATTAACTCTTACTGTCTTCGCTCTGGCGGGTTTAAGTGCAATAGTCCTGATGCTGTTTGTGCATTGGCTTTATCACACCTCAGTGAATCCCTGCTTCATTGTATTCTTGGTGAGCCTGATACATCACGGGTGTGTCAAACTCCCTGTACATGTGCAAATCAGAGCTTCGCTGCATGTCCAGTTCGGAGAATTTTTGCCTGACATCAAAGGTGATGTAAATTATTCTTCCCAGGACACAATAGTGCTCAGAATACGTGTAATTCCACTGGATGTAGTCATTGTCTCACTGATCTTTTAAAAAATCATTTGCTATCTGCTGAATTATGTTTCAATCTGAGTTATTTTATCCACTGTATTACTTTATAATACCCACACAAGTGCTTCACTCAGGCAAAATTCTCCTCCAAGATCAACGAATTTTGCCAAAGTCATGACTTCTGGATCAATTCTTGTGCCTTATACAGTACCACTGTATATTATGTTTACCATATGCTAAACTGCTCGTGTGACTTTTTCCAGCTCTATTGCAATTTGAATGCAGCTCTGATTGATTTATTCCAGGTCAAATTCAAGAAATCTTCAGGAAAAAAAAAAAACCACACTGGCTTCCCCCTAGCTTAGAAAAAACCACAGTCCTCCAAATTTTCCAGTTTTGCTCAGGTTTGGTTTGACTCCTCGGTAGCAGATGTTACAATAAGCTTAGTAATCTTGTAGTTTAACTTCCAATAGAGATCTTTAACTCTTACTGTCAGTAAGCTCTTATCCATCTCTTCTGATTTACCAAGGTTCCTTGGCTGCTTTGTTCGATCACAATGAAATAATCTAGCTTCTTTAGGAAGCTGGAAGGGTTTTATCCAAATTATTTTTGGGTTTAGATGGTCTTAACCATTGACTTCTTTCTAACTTCAAAAGGACAGTTTATAACTTTAAAGCTTCACAAGTTTTTATCAAGTAGAACAAAGCTGCTGTTGCTTTGGTCTCATTTTAGTATACATGTGAAAAGTGCACTCTCAAAATCCAGGGGACGGGCCTTTCAAAATTTGTTTGCCATGATTCTTTTGTTCTCTAACGACAGTCTAACTCTTTTTTTTTCAGCTCGTTACTGACTTTTGTAATACCGTGAGTGGTGCTGAACAATTGAGACTGCATTGCAGTTCTGGGCTGGACTTTGCTCTTACAGGTATGACCGTGCTTTTCTACCTTTTTAAGCCACCTTAAGACCTTGTGGAAAACAAATCCCTCTTTTGCTGTATCATTCCACTGCTTTTTCCTTCTAAACTGAACAAAAATCAGAGTAAACATTGAGTATTCCTTTTATTGTCCCCACTGCATTTGTTGGCTGCCTTGCATGTGGTGTATATGTTTAAAGAGATTATAGATGTTTTCACAGAACATTTTCTGATGTTTTATGTCCCAGGTATGCCAAGTGGACTAGGAAGCTGAAAAACTCTCCAGACCATGTGAAACCCCATGTGCCCACACATGTCCAATGGATTAGTTCTCTGACATGACAGTTCAAGACGGTCACTTGCATAGAAGGTGAGCAGCGTGCAAGAGGAAGACCCTCCAGGGACTGCTTTTTTATGACAGCAAAGCCAAGCCAATAGGGTTGGTAAATTGGAAATCTGGCCTTTGCTTCTTTACTATTTTCTCCTGTGCTTCCATGCATTGTGGCTTTCCAGTATGTATTGCTGCCTCTTCTATCTTGAACTGAGCTGGTGAAATACTTCCAAACAATGTATTTAGCCCTGATTGTCTAGGCAAATCTTTAATTAACATGCTCATGCACAGGCATAAAAAGTGTAGCTCTATGTTTTGAAACATAGTATGTCTGGTTTGTAAGAATAGGGCTGTTCATATTTCAGGGGTTCTCTTCTCAAAACTAGTCCCTCTGATAAATTGAATGAATTATGTTTTTGTTGGCGGTCTTTGTTACCTCCATCGCTGCGTTTCCAATTTATCAACATAGTTTTGAGAAATTGTTAGAATATGTTGTGCTCATAAGCACCGTGGGGAGAAAAAATATCCATTTATTACTGCTATTGTGTTTGATTATATTATGCATATCCCAAGGACTAAAAATGAAATGTCATATTTAATTCTCCCGTTACAGTAGACAATATCACTCTTTCTTCTCTCTTTCCAAAACCAGCCTGGAAGTTAATTCTTCATTTTCACCTTAAATCGGCCATACAGAATAAAAGCAAGCGTGCATTAGGGACAGGGCACGAGTAACGGGAGCCTGGAGATCTGAGCTCTGTTTCTGGCTCTGCCTTTTGCTCTTTGCAATCTTCAGCAAAGTCATTTGACCTCTGGTCTCCAGTCTCAGTTCATGAAATAGAAAGAGCTATCCTACAGATGTCTCAAATGGTTTGGCAGAATCGTTATCTAATCACCTGTGTTTAATATCTCCTCTTAGGGTCTGCAAAGTCGGTGAAGGCTGAAGTGGCGAATTTTGCAAGCACCCAAAAATAAGACCTTGGACAGTTAAGACTTAAAGACTGCTAACAGCTTTCAAAGGGGCTAACCCAAGCCAGGAGAATGGATCACAAAGCCACTGGTGCCCTTCAGTGCTGTTAAATACTGCTAAATGATTGATCCCAGTCTGCCAGGACAGGGAACTAAGTGTGCTTGGGATAAGAGGCTAAAACAGGCCGTCGGCACACAGCCTGGAGCTGCGGTAACCTGCTGGAGTGGGGGTTTGGCACAGCTGCACCCAGGCTGGCTGTGTACGTGCAGCTGAGGATGATCACTCACAGCTGAGGATGATCACCCTGATTAAAGGGCAGAGGAGCCTCACAGACTTACATAGTATCCTGGAAGTGCAACAGAGACTTACATAGTATCCTGGAAGTGCAGCGGTTCCTGAGTATGCTCCCAGGAGAAGGGTGAGTTTGGGGGCAGTTTGCTCCCCTACTGATAGGTGAGATTGGAGGGTAAGGTTCCTTTTTCACTGCCCTGCCAGGCTGAGCAGAGGTTTCCTGAGGGCTGGCTCTGAGAAAAATGGCTCAGAGTGGCTGAACGCCCTTGGGTGAGTTGCTGGGAGCTGTGTGGTTTGGTTTCCTTTTTTTTTTTTTTTTTTTTTTGGAGTAGAAGGGAAGAGAAGTTCCCCTTGAAGAGAAGTTCCCCTTGGTGAGGGGAACTGAAGGAACTTTCCAGGTTCTGTGGCAGATCTGAGCCAGGACTGGGGACAGAGGGCCCTGTTATGTTTCAGTCCCAAGCACCAGGGGATTTTTGCAAATAAACAGTGGTTGTTTCTGAGCAGGCTTGGCAGCTCAGCACTGCTGGACCAGACCCATTGAGCTCTCTTTGAGCCCAAAGGGTGCTGATCCATCACCTGCTTCGGGTCTGGGACACCCTGAGGGCAGCTGTGGGGTAAGCCTGGGGAGGCTGTGCCGAGCTGCCCTGCAGGCTTTACCCCTTCCTTCTTGTGTGATTTGCTCCAGTGATTAATGACAGTGGCTGTTTAAAAACCTGGTACCTCATTTGCAGTCTAAACTTGTCTGGTTACAGGCTCCAGCCAGGGGCTATTTATCTCTGTGCAGGCTCTGGAGGTGGGCGCTGTGGGGGAAGGGATAGGTGCTCACCCAGGGAGGGGATGAACCTAGCCATTTTCTTAATATCTTGCTGGGATCACTTTCCAGCTGTAACATCTCGCAGGGATCATTCTTCCCCTTTGGAGAAGAGGTTTCTGCCTTTGCAGAGCCCCACAGGGAAGCCCTGGGCCCAAAGACACCCAAGCGAGACCTGCTTTTGGTGATAAATCAGGGCTGTCTTTGGATGGCCGCACAGACAGCAAAGGTGCAGAGTGGGTACTGTGAGCTTGCAGGATCTGAGGGGAAAAAGCTTAGAAATGCAGCTGCATATCTTAGAAATGAAATTCCTCCTCACAGTGTTGGGTTCAGATGAGCTGTCTGTGTGGTCAGTTGGTGCCAACAGCCCAGGTGCCTCCAGAGCAGCTTGCTGGGAGAGGGGCTCTGAAAGGCCAGCAAATGTGGTCTGTGATTCTGTCACCAGATGGGGGATGCACGAGGGCTTTAAAGTAATATTCAGCTGCTGCACAGAGAGGGAGGCTCCCTGCTGGCTCCCATCTGGGGATACTGCCTTTGCAAGGCACCCGTGTCCTTTCAGAACTTCAGAAATGCTCTACCTCCTGTGCTTGGAGCGGGCTGTGCGGTTATCCGAGCTCTGGGCTATCCTGGGTGCTTGGCCAGGCAGGGGTCCGTGTGAGGTGCTGGTGAAGAGGGTGCTGGCATGTGATGCCAAAATGAGCAGGATACGCATGCTGAAGCAGGGATTACTTCTGCACTGGGTACCTTGTGAATGAAGCATCTCAGAAAATACTTTCCTACTTTACCTGTGTAAATTCAGCTGCTTAAATGTGGCAGCAGGCACCGGCTTGGCTGTTTTGGGGTGTCTTTCTTCCTGCACTGGCAAAGTGCAGTGGGTTCCCCTAGAAGTGGCTCTCAGTTAATCAAGGAAGCACAGGGCCTTGCGATCTTTGCTGGCAACGTTTCAGGGTTGCGACCGGGGCCAGTGCTGCCTGCCAGCGCCCAGGGCGGCTGGAGCCCGAGGTGCCGCCGCGCCCGGGCTCCCCGCGGTGCCGCCCGCTCTGCCGGTGCCTCCCTTCCCGGCTGCGGACTCCTCGCAGGGGAGCCCCTCCGCAGCGGGGTCTGCTGCGAGGCCTGCCAAGGGTTAACGCCGAAGCCCCACGCCCCCTTTGACGGAGTCGGGCCAACCTCGCCAAATTTGAAAAGGCATCCGGGGCTGAGAGTGCGCCCTGGGCGCCCCGAGCAGCCCCGGACCCTGCGCGGGGAGCAGCCGTCGCTGCGGCTCGGCTTGCGGAGGGAGCGGGCTTCCCCCGGGAGCCGGAGCTGCGGGCCCCGCGCACCCTCGGGGCGCCTCCACGCCGAGGGATCCCGCCGTGTCCCTTGCTGTGTGAGAGGAGAAAGGGGGGCGGGAGGAAACCCCCTATTCGTGCAAAAATGCAGTTCGCTCTTTTCTTGTCCTGGTGCTGCTGCCTGCACGGATGCGCGCTGGGAACGGGCTTCCTCTATCAATTCCCAGCGTCAACCCTGCAGCACAACTACCCCGAGCAGAGCTCGGGCTCGCCGGGCAGCGGCTTCGCCAGTCGCCGGTGAGTAAGAGCGGGTTCGCCTCTGCCGGTGGCTCCGGCAGCAGCGGGCACGGCAGTACTGCGGGGGGTGGTCCCTTGCTCCCCGCGGTCTCGCATCCCTCCCGGGGAGCCGGGCTGGACTCCACATCCTGCAGGCGTGCGGGAGGCTCCCTACCTGCAGCATCGTCCCGTGCTGGGGCACAGAGCAGCTGCGGCGTGGAAGAGCCGAGCTTTGGCAAAAACCCACAAACCCTCCCCTTCTGCTTGCCCCTGCAGCTGGGGAGGGGATGGGGGCTCTGTGGGCAGCGTGTCCCTATGGCCGTGAAACCTCCTGACCCGGGACACGGGGGATGCCGGCAGAGGGAACTGTTATAGCCCTCGGCTGTGAGAAAAACTTGTTCAGCTCAACAAAGGAAAGAAAGACCTTAATTACAGATCTCTCTCCAAGAGCTGCAGCTTTCAAATAGCTGTTTAAAACCAAAGCTCATACTCCTCTCCCCACCCTCCCCAACCAGTTTCTCCTAGACTTAATATAAATCAGTTTTGATTTACTGTATCTTGCTGCTTCAATAGAGCAAACAATTTAGTCTTCTTCCCCTCCCCTCTGTTTTCTCTGGGTGTTTCTCTAGAGGTGAAACAGCTGTTCAGATGAATGAGCCGCACTGTATAAAGCGGGAGAGTGGCTTAACCTGATTCCAGTTGTTCTTGAATTTCACTTTTTTTTTTCTGCAGTTCCCTTAAATGGGAACTTGGGAATTTAATATTCAGGACTCGTCCATCCTGTCTCTACCCCTTCCTCCTCCCCTTGCTAACAGCCAGTGTGCACGAGTTGTGCTGCTGTGGAGGAGGGCTGAGGTTAGCACTGGCTCTTTGGGCTAGGCACTGGGTTACGGCATCTACGCAGTGGTTTGCATTGGTGTATTGCAAGTACAAGAGTGGGCGCTAGCCTCGTGCCTTGCACGGTTCTCACATATGGTGCATATTTCTTCTCCAAGTGGGGGTGGTTTTGTTTGCTGGCCTGTCAAACAGGCCTCAGTCTGTAGGGGGTGTGATGTTAAACTACAGTAACTGTCAAAGGGTTTGAAACAGCAGAAAATTATAGGAGAGTAATGGGATAAACCTATCCCAGCTGGATCTGTTCCAAGGTACCCCCTTCCCCAAGCATGAGCTGCAATGAGAACCACATGTGATTTGTCTTACATATCTATTAGCCTGCAGATCTTTGTTCAGAGCTACCACGCTTACATGAGCGAGGACTGCATCGCTGCTGACCAAAGACCTTCCCCAATTCACACTCTTGCATGATTTTCCCATGCCTCGGTTGTTTGGATAGCTGACCCTTTGTCAGGGGAACATAGCCCTCTCCAAGTCTATAAAGAGTTGTATAAAACCGTCCAAAGCTGATTTAAACAATGATGTTGGGAAATCTTTTAGATTTTTTTTGTCCAGTGGAACTTTGCCATGCAAGAATCTCCCATTCTGGTTTAAAGCAGAGGGGGAAATAAAAAATTGAAGGGAAGAAAAAATCACTGGTGGATGTTTTGAAATAAAAATTTGAGTACTTAGTCAAATATCGCACATTGAAGCAATCTTTGTATGCTTGAATTTCCCATTGAGTGGTGGAGTTTTGCTGTTGACAAATGTCTAACAGCTTCACTTTCTTCTGGGAAAATCTGTGTGGGAAAACTTTACCCAGCCACAAAGCTGGACCTTTGTGGGGAGCCTCCTGCAGGGCACAGCTTCAGGTTGGGATAGCTGTGCTTTTCTGGATTTAAGGCGGTGCTGGAGGAAGAATGAGGCTTTTTGCTCTAAAATTTGACATTGATCTATGTGGATGTGAAGACTTTTTTTTCCAGGGGACTGAATCTGGCTGGTGTAAACTGTTGTTTACACTGTTCACTGCCCCTTCTGCTATCTAAGCACATGATCTTAGCAGCACCTGAATTACATGAAGCAGCAGCAGCTCTGTCGCAGCAGAGCTTGCCATCCTCTGCCCTGAAGAGGCTGTGGAGAACAGAAGGTGGTGGTTAGGTGACTACTAGTAATGGCACTATGTAGCCATTCTCACTTCTTTTCTGCAAGCTTCCCAGTGAGTGCTTTGTCCAGTGACTTGTGGTATTTCTCCTGGATACCATCAGCAAAGTATAAACAGGCCAGAGCATTGAAAGTTACTGCTGCAGCTCCGTGTTTTGGTACATTGCAGCACATACTGATGTGATGCTCTACAGCTGACATCTTCTCTTGATATGAGGCACACCCTGTTCCTGCAGTTGTCTTCTTCTGTCCTTGATCAGCAGGTGAAGACATGATTGAGTTGTCTGGGAATCCGCTATCAGATTTTTTAAATTAACTTGTCAAAAATGTTGTATTTCTCCAAGGGAAAAAAAAAAAATGTTGCTGGAATCTTTGACATAGAAAACTATTCCAAGCTTGATAGCTGATTTAGTCCTTGGTATCTGGGTTGCAGGCTGTCTCAGAGGTGGGTTCCCAAGGCTCTAAGAACTGCTGAATGCTTTTTTCTGCCAGAGAACTGAGGCCCTGGGCAGTGTGAAAAGCCTCTGGTGTGTGTGGGGGAAATTTAGAGGGGGAAACAGAAAGCATTATTCACATCCTTCAAAATGAGATTATGGAAGTGTTCTGGTGGAAATGTTGCTTGCTTGTTTCCTTTTTAAAAAATGAAAATTCTAACTTCTGGTTGGTTTTAGTGACAGATCTTGGTTATTAGTTAAAATGCTTGCAGTCTGTCTTTGCATGTGCTTGAATTGCTGTGAAGTTCTGTAGGGGATGCACTAGTATTAATGTCTGAAATCCAAGCAGCAGTGTTTGTTGGCCTTATATATTGTACCAGCCTCACTATTTTGTTTGAAGTTCACATTCAATTAGACAGTCTCCTGATAGGACACTTGAATGGCTGGCTTTCAAGATCAAGGTTTTCGGGTGGACCTGTAACAGATAGATCTGTTCTTTTCAGAATAATTGCCTGTGTTGCGCATGGTCCTACAACCACATGTTTGCTAAGAATAGAATTGCCCCTTTCCAGCCCTATTTGAAGGACTGTGCATAACTGCACTGTAATGTAATGAACTGCAGCCTCTTAGGTGAAGTTTTAGTACCTTCAATTAAGTGTGGCTCTCTTTATGCAATAGAAGCCTGTTCTTGATATTAAAAGGTAATCTATAAATCAGTATCTTGATTTATGTAGTCTGTCAGAGCACTTTGAGAACGTATCTCTGGAGTTTTCTTGATGGTTGTCTGTTAGTTCTCTCTTTCCCAGAGAAAGGTTGTTTGAACCTAATTTCAGCCCCAATTTCTGAACCTCTTGTGGCTCTTAAGTGGGTGTGGAGTATAATATGCATATTGGAGAAATGTGGTTCTTTTCCCTTTACTGAGAGGATCTTGCTTTCTGAGTCATTCCCTCCATCACCTAATGGTCTATTCATTGCCTGAGGTTGCTGGCTTTCTATGGTCTGCTAGGACTGTGTGGGGATGTCAAGCAAACAAACTGGGATTTGTGCCATGCTGAGTCCTTGGCACTAATTCCCCTTTGAAGTGCCCTACCCAGGTAACCAAGAGGTCAGAAGGTCTCGAGCTCATCACCAAACCCTTGAACTATCTGGGGTTTGTTTCCTGGACTCTGCAGCCATCTAATCTTCATCTGACTTGTGGGATTCAGTGCCGTAGCTTTGCAATGCAATTGAAAGAGTGAAGCTGATGGAAGTGTAAGGACCTAGCAACACTGGAATGGCTTTGAAATACCAGACGTGACTGTAGTTACTGCAGTAAATTGTATTCGTTTAGGAAATCTCCTACTGTCTTGCCTTTCCAGATGCTTGTGTGAATCATTTCCTCTCACGTATGCTTCATTTTCCAGCTCTAGGAAGGAAAAGGCAGCAGAGATGCCAAGCAATGGGTGGCAGTGAACTTGTGCTCCCCTCGGATAAATTAACAAATATGTCTCTTTCAATAACCCCGTATTTGTTCATTTTCTCAAAGCTGAGCTTGTTAGTGCACTAAAATCCTAGTCAAAACATGTCAGGTGAGAAACTTAACAGCTTTGCTTGGGGGAGTGGTTCTTGACGCTTGGATCATAGCTCACATCTTTGTTTTATCTTATTGGGCTGTGTCTTGATAAAGGGGAAAAAAGTAAGAATGGCGTTATAAAATGAAAAAAGACTGAAAGGTTTCATCTAACTAAAGCATCAAGTGCTTTAGGTCTACTGAGTTAGAATAATGGGTAAGCTACTCAAGCTCTTTCTTGCTTTAGACCTAGTGTGTCTGGAAACATTATTGTTTTATAAAGCATGGGCTACCTCTCCTGTAGTGTAATGTTAAAATTCATTGGACCTCATTTCTGCAATATACTCAAAGCTTTCAATACACTCTTAATTAGATGTAGGCAGTGCTTAAACTTACTTTCACTGAAGCATAATGTTTATTTTGAGGCTTTGAGCTTAAAGCTAGCCTGTGCCAAAGCTATTGCAAAGGCTCTATTAAGAGTCATAGCTGCAAAAGTTTTTTTTTAAAAATAAAATCAAAAGTTACTATTTGGGTTATTGTCTTGCAAATTTTCAACTTCTCATATAATTGAACAATATTAAAGCTCCTGCTTAGTGTATTTGTGCACAGTGTGGCAGTGATCTGAATTCAAGTCCTTAAGTAGTATTACAGAAAGGAACAGGGGTGGGAAATGTGATATTGTTTCTTATGGTTCTGTCATGGTTTTGGCTGGGATAGAGTTAAATTCTCTTTGTAGAGGTTCACACAATGCTGTGTTTTGGATTTTTTGATGAAGATAATGGTGATGTTTTCAGTTGCTGCAGAGCAGTGTTTGTACAGAGCCAAGGACTTTCCAGCTCCTCGTATTGCCCTGTGAGCGAGGAGGCTGGGGGTGCACAAGAAGCTGGGAGGGGACAGGACCAGGACAGCTGACCCAGACTGACCAAAGGCATATTCCACACCATATGACGTCATGCTGAACAATAAAACTGGGGGGGCTGGCCGGGGAAAAGGGGGGCCGCTGCTCGGGAACAAGCTGGGCATCGGTCAGCGGGTGGTGAGCAATTGCATCGTGCATTGCATTGTGTACACTTGCTTTGTATATTCTTTTACTAGTGTCATTATTATTATTATCATTATTTTTCCTTTCTTTTCTGTCCTATTAAACTGTCTTTATCTCAACCCACGAGTTTTTTTTCCTTTTTCGCGATTCTCTCCCCCATCCCACTGGGTTGGGGGGGGAGAGTGAGCGAACGGCTGTGTGGTGTGTAGCTGCCTGCCGGGTTAAACCACAACAGGTTCTCTTCCTTATTTCCTTTTTAGGAAGAAACAATTATTTGTTGACTTGCAATTTATTACGTGGAATAATATGGTTGAGATGTTTTGGCTTTTTTTGACATCTTTAACTCTTTCTCCTCTTGGAAATGAACAGATGAATAAGAGTGTGCTTGGGTGAAAGCGTTTCTTGTAATGCTTAGGCCTGACTATTTGAAAATAATTGTATCTTTTTGAGAGGAAGGACAGGGGAGGCTATGTCAAGTTTGAGGCTCATTCTCAGCTTTCAAAGTAGGGAAATCACAGCTCTGGCAAAGAAGAAACCTCTCCTGTCTGTTTAGAAATGACTTTCATCCAGAGGCCCACAGTGTGGATGCTATCGAGGTGAAAACTGAAGGCAGCTTCCTAGTATTTAATGTTTGGGACAGATCAGTCTCCTCTTTCATATCTGTGTGGTTTATCTGGAAAAGAGAATCTGCCTCTTAAAGTTATAGCAGTTGATTTTGAAACCTCCTTGAAGCTGAGAAGCGAAGGTATCTGTGAGCTTCTTCTATGTAGGACTCTTCCCTTTGCTTCTCTGTGGTCTGCCACGTGTCACCTTATCACTTTATACAAATACCTTAAAGGAGGCTGTAGTGAGATGGGGATTGGTCTCTTCTCCCAAGCACTGAGAAGATGAGGCAATGGCCTCAAGCTATGCGAGGGGAGGTTTAGGTTGGCTATTAGGAAAAATTTCTTCATTGAAAGGGTTGTGAAGTATTGGAACAGGCTGTCCAGGGAAGTGGTTGAGTCACCATCCCTGGAGGTCTTAAAAAAAAGTTTGGATTCGGACTTAGTGACATGGTTTAATGGTGGACTTGGCAGTGCTAGGTTAACAGTTGGACTGGACGATCTTGGAGGTCTTTTCCAACCTAAATGATTCTATGATTCTATGTCTCCTGTCTGTTCTGTGAGAGCTGATTGAGGCTGTCGTTATTCAGCTGTATTCTTTTGTGCTGAGCAAGTAAACCATTTGTCAGAATATTAGTGTAAGGTACCACTGCATAGAAGAGCATCTATTCGTGTCCGATCTTGACATCAGGTTATGGAGTCAGATGTCTTTTTAATTGGTTCCAACTTTTTCTGCCCCTAGGAACTGGATGGAAGTGATACTCTTCACAGCATTTGCACTAGATACAGGCATGTGTTTTTCTCGGAGCATCTCAGAAACACCAGTGCAGTGAAGTCGCGGGGTAGGGAAATATCCCCCTTGGGTGTGGTCCTGTAACCAAGGTCTACTGAGTATGTAGAGTTAAGAACAGGTCCTGGTTCTTCAGGGGCTATCTTCTTGTGCATGTGTGCTTTTGTGGGGAATTGTTCTTGACTCTGCAGATGGACAATACTCTTGATTCCTGCTTTCCACTTCTCAGTGTAATGCTTTTTTTTAACCTCTTCTTTTTAAATATATACATGAGGTGAGAAAAGTGCACCACATAAAGGCACTGTAGACAAAGGCATTTTATGAAAGATACCTGTTTCATAGGAGGACAGCTTTGAAGGCGAACCCTGCAGAAGTGAGAAAGGTGGCATAGCAAATACGACTGCAGAGCCTGAGTACTAAAATGATGGGTCTTCTGCTCTGTGTGAGCAACTGGAATAGGATGCTCCTGACCTTCTGCGTGTTGGATGTTAGAGCTCTTTAGGACTAAGAAGAGGCAGCAGCATAGGTGCTAAATGAGCTAGATCTCCCTTTTGCCCTGCTGTGATGACCTTGTGAGATGGAGTCGTTCAGTTAAAGCACTACACAAAAACTTCCCTTCTGTTCTTGGCTCCTCTTGTGCCTGGGGTCAGTCTCCATCTGTTCTTCCCCACAGGACTGTGCTTATTTAGCCCTTCAAAAGAGTGGTGCTGGGAGCTCTCAGCTTGGTTCAAAATGCTTCTTCTCATCACGAAAAGGCTTGGGGCAGATGGGCTGCTGTGGCTATTGAGATGACATAACGTCTCTGCACTGAGCCTCCCATTGGCCTGGTGCTGCAGTGCTTGGTGGGGTGTGGTAGCCCTGAACGGAAGGGCAGACGTTTCTCTTTGCTGTGTGCTGCTCAGCCCTTATTAAACTCAGATGTTCCTAACCCCTTCCTCCAGGCTCTCATTATTGCTATAAACACAGTAGAGCACAGGGAGCTTTTTCAAATCCTCATTCGAGGCAGCAATGGGTGACAGCTCAACCAACAGCTCTCCAGTGCGCGTCTGTGTGTAAAGGGGGTTGGCATGAATGTAACCTTCCAACACAAGGGAAATGCTGCTCGTTTGCTCTAGAGGAAAAGACTTTTCGTTTGATGCTGCTTCTCTCCCTCTTGCCTCAAGTTGTTTGGCTTCCTGGCTCTTTTCTTGCTGGATTCTTGCTTTTTCTTCCCCAGAACTGGTCTGTTTTTTGCCACACTGCTTGGTGTGGGCTGTTTGGGTGCTCATCTCATCACTGTTATCTTGCACTTTTGAAACAACTTTGTTTTCATTTTCAGATGGCAGTGAAAGGGATACCAGCTAAAATATGATTTCTGTTGTTGTGCTAGGATGGCTAAAAGGGTCTGCTAGAAGAAAACACCGGAGTCTGGCTGTTGGCAGCTCCTTATCTCAGCCATACCTGTTCCAGATCTACTGTGTGGCTCTTGCAGAAAGTTATGTTCCAGCTTTTTGTGAGGGGGTGAAGGGAGGGGAGACTGCTGTGGCAACAGGCTCTTAGATGCTTCCTACCTATAAACCGCGCTTCATGCAGTGAAAGCTGTCATACCCATCCTTCATGGGAACTCAGATCCTTGGTATTTCTAGATATAAGCCATTAACTCTAAAGTATAACCAGGCTGTTTCTAGCTGTCTTGCATACAATTCTCTAAGGACTATATCCTTTGAAAATCTACTTATGGATCTCAAATTTCTGTCCATTTAATATCCCTCTGCTTTGAGCTGAGAAATTGCTGGCCCTGTGAGGTACCAGAGCTGCCTTGTACAAGGTGTCTGACTTGGTAAAAGTTGCATTCCTACAAGATTTCTGAAGATCTCTCTAGGATTACCTGTATGACTTGATTTTGGGACGTTTTTGCATCTGACTAATCTCGTGTGCCTGGTTGTAGATTGAGCTAGATTCTGGTTCTGAACTGTCAGGAGCTAAGTCAGATGTTGGGAAGATCATTGCCTTTCTGATGCTGTATTTGGTCACTGGATGCTAGATTTCTTTTTGGAAATATGGGCAATTTGAAGGCATTTGAAGATGAGCTGCCCTGTTGCAAGGTACTCAAAATCTGGCCTCCCGAGCCTCTGGCTTGGTCCAAACTGCCATTTCTGGCACGTGGGAGGTACTGGGAGCTTTTCTCATTTGGTATCCTACATGCCCAAGAAAACATGGATTTAATGGTCATTACAGCTTTGATGCAAACTTTATATGCTGCTTTTAATGAACTTAAAGCTAAAATTGCAGCGATCCTGAGAACCGGGCTGTCAGCTTGTGTCCGTCATCGGCACTAGCAGTACAGGACAGAGAAAATCTGATCCGCATAAGCTTCAGTATTTCAACATGGCAAAGCCAACTAACCTAAACAGTGAGGGGGGAGCCGCATTCTTTGTTATGCCTAATCTCTGTATTTTGTTAAACATGCATTCCTGCCAGAACTTTATTGGACAGAACAATAGTGACCAGCTGGGCAAGTGACCCTGGCTTTTCTGGTTGGCAGAGGAATTCAGCATCTGAGAAGTCCAGATTCTCATGTGCAGCTTAAAGTGATCTGGATTTAGTTGCTTTTAATTATCAGCTGGCTGATTCATAAGGCTTTGTTTTCAGCACTGTTTCCCAAGAAAAAAAGACCATTCTCTTAAATGCTCAGTATATTCTATAGAACAGCACAAAGTCTGGGAACTGAGACTTGTATGTTTTCCTTTTTTTCTTTTCCCCTAAATAAAATGGGAATAGTAATATTTCCCTTCATGTAAAGGAAGGCTCTGGGGAGTACTTCATGAGGGTGTGGTTAGATCTTAAATGGAAAGCTGCAAAATCCAACCTATTGTATATGAATATATGGAGAAGTTTATAATTAAATCTATAAATGATAATACGTGGCATTTGTGTAAACTTCCACTCTTACAGAATGGAGGTGGTCATGCTCCATGCTTAATGCACCTCTCTGAGCACAGATGACTGAAATTAGTCTTTGGGAATTGGTCTTTGCCTGACTTGCACAGAGAAGGGTTTAGTTGAGAGGGCAGGCTGGGAGAGGGAGGTGCTGAGCGGGGCAGGAGTGAGCAGCAGTGGAGGGTGCAGTAGTGGCACAGGCTGTGGTGCTTCCTCTGCCCTTCTCCAGTGAGAGCTTCGCTGGAGGCTGAATTCATTACGTGCCTATGGAAGCAGCATTGACCCATGGGCATGTGATGAAAGACCCGCAGCAGCTGGTGCTGCCAAGCAATACCAGTCTTTGAGCAAAGGCAGGCCTGGGCTGTGATGCTGCAAGCTTTCTCTGTTCCCATGCAGCGTGTTATGTATAAGAGCGAAAGAGGCAAATTGGCTCTGTAGGATGTTACGGCACTTGGCTTAACGCTGCTGTAAGTCAGCGTAACCTGCAGCAAAATATATAGCCTCCCTGCAGTGTTTTTCAGGATACAGCACTGAGCCAAATGGTTTGAACTATCGCATAGTAAAATTCTGTCTCTTGGGCCACTGTTACTGGAAGTCGCTAATGTATATCGCAAATGATACAAAAATTTTGGATTACAAAGTTGTAGGAATTAGTCTATAGGCCTGTGGATAAGCTTTGAGTGCATGTTGCAAGCAGAAGTAAGATTCTGCTTTGCCAAGCACCAGAAAAATACTTGAGTCCTGATAGTGTAATGAAGTCTGCTAAAACCCTTTCAAGACCTCTGCAAGCAAAGCCATCGGAAATTTATTGCAAGGGCTGTAGCAACATGGTCATTTTCTTGGGTAATGTCCTTTGAAACAATCAAGCTGTCTAATTTTGCCTGTCAGTCCCTGCCAAGTGGTTAATGGCATCTGCACCAGAAGGTTTTCAAAGCAGCTTCTAGAAATCACCATAGAATTTTACTGAAATTAAATTTTCAGCTCCCAGGTACCTTTTGGAGGAGGTGCTGCTTGACCTTTGGGAAGGTAAGGATGAAGCTGTATCTGTCTGTAGTGGGTGGGAGGAGAGGGAAGCAGTGGGAATGTTGAAATGTTGGGAGTTGTGGCAACTTGGCTCTTGAGCTGAATGCAGATGGATTTGCAAAAGACGCTTCACCTTGCGTCTTGGTTGACTCTGGGAGTCACCTTGTGCTACCCATGTCTGAGTTATTGATTTGTATTTAAGCATCTCTGTGGCCTAAGGGAGGCAAGGCTTGCTTTGCAGGGCACGACCACGAGCTCTGATGTGTATTTTTGTGTGTGTGTATTGTGTTGTGTTTTTTTTAAATGAACGCATTTGACTGGATTTGCAGACAGCCCACATGATTTGAGGCTCAGATATTGCCAGTAATAATTGAAAAATTGAAGAGTCCATTGACACGGACACGTTGACTGCAAGAGGACGTGGTTCAATAGTTGTTCTGTCATGTCGCCCTGTTCCGTGCTCTGAGGTTCAACCAACCTTTCTGACTCGTATGTGTGGGAATGGTCTCGATCCAAATTCATCCCATTTTTTTTCCACTACAAGAAGCATGTGACACAAGCGTGTTGTCATCTTCTACTGAAACATCACATGTAAAAATTCCCCCAAGCTGCACTGAAAGGTGTAAAGGAAAACTGTCGCATATGGGGCGGGGGGAGAAAGAGCATGAGCAAACTTTAGCTGTGATGTGCGAAGGCTGCTTGCATGTGCACTCTAGCACAATAAGAAACTGTAGACTGTGCAGTTGCTGAGCAGCCAAGTGTCTGTCATGGGTTTTCTGGTTTGCCTGCAGTAAGTAAAGTAATGGGATGCTGTTCTTCCTAAACTATGGAGGGAAAAAGGAGGCAAAAATAGAGAATAACTGTCACCCATCAATCAGATTCAGGTCATAACTGCTTTAATCAAATTTTATCTTCCACACTCTTCTTTGTGTCACTCTTTGCCCTCCAAATGTCTGCTTCTTGAGAAATCTATTTAAATAGCAGTGTGGGGGGAAAGGTCAGCAGTCCTCAATGGCTTTGCCTTGAGTCGATCACAAGCTTTGGACAGTACTGTGAGTCTGAAATGAGATGTGGGTGTATCCAGTGTCAGTCGCTGCCTCTCGGCATGCAGAGTGAGACTTTTCTCACCAACAGCTCCAGATGCTTCCAATCCCAGCAGTGAGGCAAGGGGTGCCTGTGAAATCTTTGCTTTAGGAGCATGGGTCATTTGTGTGCCTCGGTTCACACCCTTTCCAAATTCATTGTTAAAAGTACATTGTGGAGTTTTTCCACTGCCTTGGAGAAGACAGCCAGGTTGTCCTGCCCTTTTGCATTGGCAGGTAACTTTAAACTTCAGCAGCAACAAAACCTTACAAAGCCCCATCTAATGGAATTTGCCATTCTTGCAATTCCCCACAGAGCAGGGCAGGAATTTTCTCTGGCCAACTGTCTGTATCTCTCCTTCAGACCTCCTGCTGTCACCTCGCTCTGGCTCGGTGCTGCTTTCTCCCCATCCGGTTTCCCACGTGTGTACTCGGGAATGTTTAAGGCACTGTTATCATTCCTAAGGAATCTACTGTGCGTGCACAAGCTACACGATTTTTTTCGTCTGTTATTACTTGGCCAAATCAAACCCATTTTCCACCTGGATACCGAAATGTAGATCTCCTCCCTCAAGACCATCTCCCTTCCAAATAGAGGCTTCCAAAGTGCTGAGGCGCTGAAGCGGTTTCTTAGATTGCTCAAGAATTTTTTAATAACGGGGAAAGGTGTTAGTGTTTCTGTTCATGAGAGAAGGACTTTTTTCTTTTTTAAAGACTTTTTTTCTAATGAACAAACTGGGTTGCACAAAAAAAGAGAACTAAATTATTCTTGGCTGGAAATGAGATATGGAGACTACTTCAAAAAGCTGTAAAAACTTAAAAAGATGCGTCAAAGGTAGAAGATCCTTTTTAATTGAAAAAAATATTATTAGAGCACTTTATTTCTAGATGTCTTCATACAGTCTGTCTATAGACATCTAAGTGCAGTGGGCTGCATGTGATTTAAACATACACCATCTGATTAAGAGTGAGTTTTAAATCCTGATGAGGCAATACAGAGTGCTCACTAGCAGGGATTTGGGACTACTGCGTGCAGAAGAGCTGATCTGCAGCAAATGCGATGTAGTTACTTTTTATGGTGTTGGACCAACGCAGCTGGCCAAGTGTAAGAGTGGGAGTCTGGCGAAAGGTGAGCAGGGGGTTGCTGTCATAGCAGCGTATCGTACACCTGTAACTACCGCATCCGAGCTGCGGTACGTTCATATGGATCATCAAGCACGGTTTCTGCTTTGTGTGGAGAAAGCATTCATGACTGGCAACTGGCAAGTATTTTAGGGCAACTCATTACTGCATTTAGATGGGCACTGGGAATGAGCAGCTTGAGAAGGAGGCAAGGAAGGGAAAGACAGGGCCGCCTAACCGCCCGTGGGTGTGGATGTATGCTTGTAAGGGTATTGCTAGTTTACTATACTAGAATGACTTTAGAAAACTTTAGGTTGTGCAGGCAGGAGTTTATTAACCTTAAAGCTACAGAGACATCCTCCTGCCTTAGCTCCCTGTCTGATCTCTCTCCCAGCATGCACTGGAATCAAAACGAACTGTTGTAAAGGGCAAACTCAACTCTCCGATCACACAGCAGATCTGTTTTGGTGTTCCTACTTCCCTACACATGAAACTCCCATGGGTGTAACTGGAACAATAGGGTTATTTTCCAAATTATTTTTTATTGTAGTAACGCCCAGGACAGCTTTGTGCCAGACATGGCAGACATGGAAGAAAAAGTTCTCAATTTAAATAGCAAATTAACACGCAGGCTTTGGGTTTTGTTTTTCAGACTGATTAACACTTTTAATGCCCAGCCAGAGAGCTTTTGCAAGGCTTTGCTTTTATTGAAGTTGGGCCTCGCGTGGCTCAGCTTAGGGGTCTCTGAGCTGGGCAAGCGAAAGACGGCCTGCTTCATCTACCCAACCAATGCAACCGGTTATTTGGAGTGACGCAGCATATCAGTTACTGGAGAAAAGTGTTTTGTTCTTGAAGAACAGGCATGTTTGTAGGGTACAGCTGCCCCAAAAACCTTTCCTGAAGCATCAGCAGTAGCCCTGTCTCAGACCTAATGTAAATGCTGGCTCATGGGCATGTGAACTTCAGTTGCCTTGCTAGACGTGAGTGGCTGAGCTGGCAAATCAAAGAGGGAAGAAAAGTTGTTGATCTCAAAGCAATATAAGTAGATAGACTTGTCTAGACTGGCTTATTTCTAACCACCCCCCTCTTCCAGCACTGGAAACATTAGGAAGTTGTAGGGTTTTCTTATAATTTGCATTTAAGGAAAGGTTGTGGCTGGTGCTGTTTCTTTAGTCATTTCAATGAAGATGTTATGTCTGGGTCTTTGTATGGCAGTCACCTGAAACAAGCAATGGGGAACAAAGCTGAGCCTGCACACTTGGTGTGACTTAATGCTAAACTGAAAGAGGTTCCCTTGGTTCATTAAATCTCGTTCCCCACAGTGATGGGCAATCACACAATAGATAGCTATTCTAGAAAGGTCTGCTGCGTAGTCCCTCGTATACGAGAGCCCAGAAAATACTTTGCAAGTTGCTGAACAAATTGAAGACCTAGATTGAATGAAGTGGTTGTAACATAGCGCAGGAAAAGAGAAGGAGGGATGGCAGGTGGAGGGAGTGCTGCTAGAAAAGTTTTGGGTTCTGCTTACCTGACACAATTGTCTGTATTGATATTTGCAGTTGCATCCTAACACCTGTGAGTCTGAAGCTGATGCTCTGATCTGCTTTTCAGCTGCCTTTTTGGGCCAGTTGTGCTGGGAGTTCACAGGACAGTGCTCTGAGTATAGAAATAGCTCAGGAAAACAAATCTGTATCCCCTTAAAGAGAAAAAGCAATGCTTTGTTTGTGGGGTCTCCTTCAATATGTTTTTTTCTTTTTAGCTCTCAAAAAGATATATCTGTTTTCAACGACAGTCGTATCTCTACTGTTCAGCCCCAGGAAAAAACTGGAACAAGTGCATTAAATGGGCAGATTAACACCATACAATTAATAGTAAGCAACAACTTGTTTGTGCCACCTTATTTTTTTCTTTGATACACTCGGTGCTCTCCTTTTGACATTGCCTTTTGTTCTTGTTGTAATTTGTGGTTTTTGGTGCCAGTATAATGCTAATGAAAAACACTGCCTCATCTAGGCAGAGTCCCTGTGTTCCTGTCATGCATGTGGCTTTCATTGCTGCTGGTAAGTGCTGTGAGTTTGGCAACAGAAGGCTTAATTTGGGGGACAAAGATGCACTGTTGCCTGCTTGGAGCTATATAAGCAAAAAAAATAAATTCAGGAGCAGACCCTCTTTAATCTGTGTGGACTAGGTGTTGATGCACGCAGATGTATGCGTGCCCTGTATGGCGAAGTACTTGGTTTGAAGGAGACGCTGAAGACCAGCTACTTCAGCCCATAAATGCTGGAGACTGATTTAGCCATACAGGTGGACGCAAATCGTGCAAAGTATTGTGTTGTTATGATGTAACGTAACAAGGGGACTGTGATAGCTATGGGTAGCTGCATCATGGATGCTGGAGGAGCCGCAACCAGGAGCATTCCTAAAGCATGGGACATGGTTATAGGGTTGCTGACTCCTTATGCTAGTTTGCTTAATGTTTTTTTCTCCCCAGAGACTTTGAGGACAAGTTGGTGTATGTGTGTCCTGTATTTCCACTCGCAGCTCCCCCTCCATCTCCTGCTGCTTCAGAGTTGGAGTTTAATTCTGAGTGAATTTGTTGATGCAAATTTAGAGGTACTGACTTTGATTAAAAACTAGTTTTTAATCATCTAATGAAGATCAGGGCTGCTGTCAGCAGTTCTATATCAGATTTTCAGAGGAGGGCATGTAACAAATGGCAAATGTGTTCTTTATGAACAGGGGTATATTTCAGACAAATAGTCGGTGTTCTACATGCCAGCTTTGTACTTTTAATTAAGGTCTTACGGATTTTTTTTTCCTTTAACCTCAAGCCTTTCTCCATGGCGAATTTCTCTAGGAACAAACAGACCAGTACTGCGGGTGTATTGGAAGGCAGGAGACCTGTCTACAACTGTGTTATCCAGCTGTGCAAAAATGTTTAGGCTCAGGTTCTTCTTTTGAAGGGCTCTATTTCAAGGAGCTTTTATGTTGCAAAAATGACATACTAGGTTGTAATTGTGCATGATTTCCACGCTGCATGGATATCAAATGCCAAATTCCAGCGAGTCAGTCTAATTTAACAAAGACAGATTCCACAGATATTTCTGTACATTTCCTCTTCCCTCCCTCTGTGAGCATTGAAAACTACTGTCTTCTCATTGATTGTGATAAGCCTGGGGGAGGGAGCAGCAAAACAGTGCATAAAGAATGCCTGTAAAAAACAAAGCGCTTCAAAGGAGTGAAACCTCCTTTTATTTCTGATCACTCAGTCATGGACTAACTTCTTTTATTTTCGTTATGAAGATAATTATGTTTCAGGACAACCATATTTATTGTTTGGTTCAGTCAGAACATGCCACTAGCGATTCGAGAGGAGCTGGGTGGTGGATGTAAATCACAGGAAATTTATGTTAGAGAAATCCTCCTTGAGCCCTTCCACCCCTTTCTCCTCATGTGTGCATAGACAGACAGATGCATAGGTACAGAGGTGTATGTACTGGTCACAATCAACCTTTGAGACTCAACTTCTCATATTGTCTGCTCAACCTTTTTTTAGGTCCTCATCTGTGTCTGTTACAATCTATATTTGTATTAGTGCTGATGTAGAGGGTGGATCTGCTGCACGAGTGAATCCAGTGTTTAATGGAGTGCTATTGCCTTCTGAGTTGCTGCTTCATTAGTTACAGCGGCTGGAAGGTGCTTTGTGATTGAGGTGGGGGATTGGAAGAGAAGAGGAATGGTCTCATGGCTGAGAAAGCTGTATGTTGCTTGGGGGAGCTGGATTCCCTCTCTCTCTGAAACAGCATTGCAGCCACAGCTCTGTGCTATTTGGCTGTTCGGTTTCTGGGCTTTTAATAATTCCAGTAGGGAGAGGTTTTTCCCTTAACCCCTGTAACTTCAATGGCTGCAAAAGGATAAGGCAAAATTTTGTGCAGTTTCCTATGAACTGAAGTGGGTTCAGCCCTCAAGGTAATGCTGTTTGGAAGGTCAGCCATGCATACAACAAAGAAAGGAAAGCACAACTAAATGCACTTGGCTGCAGAACTTGCTGAAGATTAAAGCTGTTGTGCAAACTGACTTGCATTTTCCTCCTAAGGTAAAGATTCCGCTAGGACCAAACTCCCTCCAGCAGTCTCTGATAATCCACTTTGTGTGGGAGAACTTAAGGCTGTTATTGGCAACCGAGCATTCGAAGTGCACTAAGCACAGAACATATTGGCCCCTGGGGAAGGGTTATGCTATTGGGAGATACCTAGATAAATTGTCCAGTCTGACTCTGCTAGGCAGAACTTATTTTTATGGCCTCTTTTTCAGACTCTTACTTGGGGGCAGAAAGATTGGAGCTCCTTCCAATCTTTGTCTGACTGATGCAGCGGAGTGGGAGACCTGGAACTTGTCTTATTCCTGTTCGTGTCTCTGGCTCTATGCTACTTCAAATGACTGCTGCTGTCTGGCTTCAGAAACACTAGCAATCCTCCAGTTTTGTTTCCCAAAATGAATGGGCTGTTTTAAAGATTTTCTCCTTTTTTCACAGGAGTCAGGGTAACCTCTATTAATGCCTGAAGTACTTAGTGGGAGTAAGGCATGCGTAAAACATCAGTATTGACAGTGAGATTACTGTGGCTTGTCGTGTCTTCTGACTTGCAGACCCCTGAAAACTTTGTAATGGAAGAGCAGACTCTGCTTTGAACTAAACCTTGCCATCATATGCTTGAGTGCAGCCAGCGCCACCCCTGCCAGGTAGCCTTTCATGGATTTCTTAGCAATGGTCCATCAGTGTGCAGACCTGAATCAGTCCCTCAACTCTGAACATCCTCATTTCATGGAGACTGGTGCCTGCAACTGAATTCTGCAGCTGGATGACAAGATGAATGACAGCCTTGGATCCCCAAACGTAGTTACATGGGGGGAGCTCAGATATGGCTGAGAACAGGAGACGCTTAAACCCAGCTTGATTTTTATCCGAGCTTTCTAGCGGTGTGCGATGGGATTGTCTCCCTTTTAGCCTGATCACAGCAGCAAGGAGTAATCTGGTCACGGCCAACTGAACTAGCTGGTAAACTGGATCCTGATGAGAGCCAAAGCACGTTGAGGGAGGTGTGTATTTGTGAATAAGAATAGTGTGGTTGTGCAGAACTGGATGGTTCAGGAAGAGATACTGCAGAGAGCCTGGCGGCCTCCAAATCTTAGTTTTCTTGGCATCCACGGGACATCTTCTGCTCCCAGCCTCGGTGGAGTATATAAATAACTAACCCCTCCTAACGATGGGCTCCAGCACACAATGTATAGACTGCTGTTCTGGCAAAGCAGGATGCAGTGCTGTTTACACAGAGAAGAGGGCATGGTTTGCTTTCCTCGAATCAGAACGGCAACATTTTCCCAGTGACAGTCAGCGACCTTCTGATTTTATTGAAATTCTTCCGTATGATTGCAGTGAAACTGATAGCTCCACTGAAAAATGTTATAAGGAAACTTGGGGAAATCTGTCTAGCTATCAAAACACTCCTACTGTTTTCTGTGCCCTAAATGTTGATCTCTGCTAAGTATAACACACAGTGTGTTATCCTTATGGAAACAAAAAGATAATTCAGTGCAGTTGTTTACACAGTTCAGAGCTTTAGGGCAAATCACAAGCATCAGAAATGCCGAACTTGTTGAGAGACATCTATAGTGTTTATTGGGAGTGGGGAGGGTCAACTCATGCCCAAACACATGCAACAGGTGCTGATGAAACAACTGAGCATAGAAAGGCCCCCCACCCCCCCCAAAAATACTTTGCTTTCTTCTTAGCTGGTTAAGGCTTGGTGATTCAAGCTTTTGTGTTGCACTCTGTGGCATGCGTTTTCATTGGAAGTAATGAAACCCCATCAAGTCTCCATTTTGTTAGCTCTACAACAGTGTAAACGTTGTGCAAAAAAGCTCTGTGTGGAGTTTAACTTGTCTCCGCTGAAAGCACAGCGCATCACGCCGGTAGGAGTGTGGCACGCCGTGTGGCCGCCGTTAGCAGCAGCTGTAGCCGTGTCCTTTACTCCAGTGAACACATCAGCCAGAAGGTCCTGTGTGTGGTAGTTGCTGCCTGCTGTAGGTCTGTCCTTAACAGGGCACGGCAACAAGTCAGCTGTGTGTATGGAGCTGAACTGTCATCCCCCTGAAAGAAGCGATTAGGCAAGAATGTAGCTGCTTTCATTTTCAAGTTGTGTGCTCTTGATTAAACAGGCTGCTTGCTGAGTCCCAATCAGTTCAGCCCGGTGGTTTCTGACATCATTCAGTTTGTGATCACTTGTCCAGTGAAACAAACTGGTAACAACCAGTTGGCTTTTCTTCTGCAACCCCCTTGGAAGGCCCTCCAGGGACCCCCAGGAGTCTGAGCAGATTGGATCAAAGCCAGTGCCTTGGACTGGGGAAGAAACAGACGTTGCTTTTGGGGATGGGGCTGTTGGCTTGTAGTGCAAATCTTTCTCAGCATTTACAGTGGGTGAGTGGGTGGCGGCATCCCTTACGTATCCTTTGGGTGGTGGCCTTAGCAAACAGTGCTGTGCAAATCCAGATGGCCCGAAGGGGGGAGGAGGAAACTTGCTGTCTGGTGTCTTCCCGTCTGTGAAATGATTGCTCTAAGCTAATTCAGTCATGCTAGTCTGGAATTAAGCTTTGATATGTGAGCATATGGCTCTTCTGGAGCTTACAGTATTTTAGCTTGAGTATTTGTTACCTTACACTGCTCTGCCTTCTGCAGTCTCTTTTCTCTTGTGCTGCGTGATTAGAGTCTCCAGGGGAAGAACTGTGCATCCAAATGAGGCTTCTGCTGAGAAGGGTGCAGAAGGCTCAGAAAACTGCTGGGGTGCAGAATGTAGCTTCCTCTCTAGTGTCTGCCTACAGAAGCAAAATGTGGCTCAAGCCCCGTGTGCCAGTCTGGATGCCCTGGGAGGTCCTCTCAGCCTGCTCTATGTATGCCCTGGGAGTTGGGCCTTTCTTGTCTCTTTGGTATCCAGGTACCCGAAGCTATGTGTCACTGACCCTTCTGGCATATCCTGAGGCATCTAGTTAAGCTCAGAATAGTGGTTCTCAGAGTAGCCTCAAATGGAAGCAAACCATTGAATGTATTCCTTTAGTTAGCCTGAAATGTCTACAGTAACATCCTGAACCTATACAGCAGATATGGTTGGATATCTGCTGGCATCAGCACTTGTATTCCCTCTGGAACAGCATGTTGTCAGCTGTGATCAAGACATGAGGTGTTGGTCTATAGTCCTGGACTGAAACTTTCTAAATTGGTAGCTCATAGGCCATGATCTGCAGATCTTCAGTTGCCCATGAAAGTCTTCCAAGGATTAAATAGGCTGTGAAAGGATGGTGTCCATTTGGAAATGGCTGGGGAAAGCGAAACAACTGTGAAGCTCTCCTCTCCGAGCAGAGCAGTGGAAGATCGATTCCATGAGGCACTGCAGGGCATTGTGCTAAATGTTGGTGATGAGCTTGCATGAGATCCAACAGTCTCAGCCCTAAATGAGCTGCTATTTGGATCATTTAGTTTGCTTGGTTGGAATATTCTGTTTGAATAAGCAGTAATATATTCTCTGCCATCCTGGATGCGTGCCAGTAAAAGTCCTGAACCTTTCTTGCTAGCATCTGTATATAATATAAAGGGTCATTTATAATCTCTGTGAGACATGATGGGGCCTTTCGTCACTTGGTCTGAAGCCTGCTTGCGTTCTGGAGGCTGTTCTTGCGGACTTCTGGCTTGCAAAGAGAAATATTGGGGTGGGTTTGTCTGTCTGTCTTTATGTCGCACTGTGCTATTATATAACTCAGAACTCACTGTAGGTATATCCTAAATACTTATCATGATTAGCTATGCTCCCGTTGTTCTGTCTCCCCTGCTTCCATGCCAGTGTAGAAACCAAACACCTAAAAGCTGCGTTTGTGGGAAAGTGATGCTATTTATGGGAAGTAAAGAGGCAAGAGAAATCTGCATTCATGTCAGACTGTGTCTGTGGGGTTTTATCATTTTTTTGGGTGGTTCTGCTTTAGGGAAGAGTCTGGGAGTGTTGCATTTTTTTATCGCTGTTACTGCGCTCTGCTGAGGAATGTGGAGGGTTGTTCCCTAGATCTGAGGGAAGGATATGTTCCCTTGTCATGGGCTATCAGTCCTGGTCAGCCTGGCAAGGCCGGATGATGGCTTCAGACAAGGAACAAGAAGCGTAGCGGAGGGTTCTAATTTCCTGTAACAATTGCTTTCTTTTGTGACAGGCCCCTGATCAGTTCAGCTGAGGAAACAAACCTGGCAATGCTATTTTTTCGCCCCTGTGACTGTGCAGACCTGTCTTATGCACCAAAGGGTGGGAGCAACCTTTGCTTCCCACTGCTGCCTGTGGCTTTGTCACAAGACTGTAATGAGGTCTGTCCAGTGAGTCTCAATTCAAAGACTTTTCCAAGACAACAGTGATAACTTGATTGCCAAATTTGTTTGACCTGTGAGGGGGTATGTGTGCCTGAGCAGTTTATTCCAAGGACCAGGTGGAACAAAAATGCAAGAGACCACAGCAGTTTTGGGCTATTTCAGACAGAAAACCTGCATGCATGCCAGCAGCACCCACTGAATGATGAAAGGCCTGGCAAAAACAGCTTTTTTTTTTTCTCCCAAATGAAACTCTGTGATGGGAGAAGGCCAGAGGGGCACAGGTATACAAGCTGCAAAACAGTTAAAGCGTAGTGTGTCTAAATAAATAGTTGATTTATTTGGATTTTATAAGCAAGCCGGAAAAAAACTCTTAATGTGAGGAAAGGCCCTCGAGTCCTCTATAACTATGCTCTGTTTTTGAATGTGGTAACTGTATTCTGAATGTTAGTATCCATGTCCCTTCTTGCTCTGTTATGTATTGTTAGTGTGCAAAATACTGTTTCTCTTGGTTTTGCCCCCTAAACTTTGTGCAGAAGTTGTTCTGAGCCTGTTCGAGGATCTGCTGTCAACGTGTGATCTGAGGCTTCATTAATCTTATTTTTGGACTAATTGGGAAGAAATTTTGCCCTGTGGTTCTGTGATGAAGATGTTAATAGAGACATTTGGGTACGAGGGTGTCTGATTCGGAGTCCAGGATTTGTGTCCTTAGTGCAGTAGCTATTACTTTCCAACTGTACTGGGAACAATCTGGTGGCCTAAACACTTCTCACTCCTTAAACGTTTGATATAATCTGTGGGGTGGGGGGGAAGGTATTTCTCTGGTCGTTTTCCCGTATTGCAGTGAAGTCTTTGGTCCCCTACTGCATATGGCAATGAATCCTTAACGAGGATTTCTGCTCAGGATTTTAGGGATTGCTCCTCCATTACCAAAACCAGACGGTGGGAGACCTGCACTGGGACAGCTGCTGCTGGGAGGCCGGTGTGGGCTGTTCCCATGGTGTTGGCTCCTCTGCAGTGCCTGTTGAAAGCGCCTGACAGCACAAGGTTGCACTCACAGCCAGTTGAACAGAGCCATAAAAACAGAGCTGAAAATATACGACAGACCCTCAAGAAATGAGAGCAAAAGGGCTCTCCAAGACCTTGCTGCAAGCCTGAGAAGCGCTTGAGATGCAAGGGATTGCGAGCGAATTTGCAGTAAGCAGGAGCAGTATCAGCAGGAAAAGCCATGTGGCTATGCCTTGGTGCTGCTGCTGGGCTTGATGGCACTGGCTGGAAGTCACCATCCCTCTGGGTGCCCCTGCTCACCCGTCTGGCTGCAGCCAAGGGCTCGGTGAGCAGCCTGCTGGCCCTGGCTTGCCCATTGTGGGCTGCAGCACTCAGCCGCTGGCATGCCTACCTCCTATTCATGGAAATGGGAGCAGGGAGCCGCCTGCAGAGATAGGAGGGGAATCCAAAAAAGGAGGGGGGAAAAAAGTGCAACAAATACTGCAAATAGCAAATACTGGAAAAATTGGACCACCACTGGAGAGGTGGATCGGGGAAGGAGGAGGGAATGTGCCTATTGCCACTGTGCAAGCAGTTTATTATTGCTATTTTTGAGGAGCTACTGTGATATTTAAAGGAGAAGTGGTCAACTGTACTGGGGGTTCTTGCTTTAATGTGGGTGAGGAGCAGGAGTCAGAATTCTGTGTGCAGAGAATGCTTGTACAAGTGCTTTGTGTGTTGTGGACCAAAGGCTGGTGTCTCCACCTCCCACTGTTGATCCCAGTTCTGATCCCCAATCAATACGAAGGTGGCTCTCAAATCTGCTACCTCAGTGCAGTTACTTGCCAGATTCTGGTTCATATATTTGCTTCTGTATGAATTATGTTTATAAGGGGAAAATACAAGTGTCGTTCTGCCCCACCTCCACCCCCCTGCACAACATTTGAACCTAAAAACATCTTTTTATGAGAAGGTGGAAGGGGGTCTATGGGTGCTGATTCCCAGGGCTGGCACTGCGGTTGCTGCCTTCTCATATGCCTTGTGGTACTGTTCTCTTACTCTTGTTTCCTTCCCTTAGGAGACAGCACAATACTCCAGTCCCTCCCTCCACTGTATTTTGTCTTGCCTGTTCTTAGTCTGTAACCTCCAGTGCAGCAACGTGATTTGTTCAAGCCATGCTGACAGTGAACTCCACCGTACCAAACAGCAGAATTTTCTAACTCAGATGTTGTTCAGAGTGCTAGGAGGCTGGGGAACGATACCATGATGAGCAGGATGAAATTAAGACCAATACAATGGGAGCTGACTATCAGGAGATTTGGAAGCTTCCCACTCCCCATCCCCCCCAAAGTCCTATTGTTTATGATAAATTACAGAACTAAATTATGTACTGTAAAACTCTGGCCTCTGAGGACCAAGCAAGAGGCGTTACTGGATCTCTTGTGGTTCAGGTTGGCAGAAGCAGGGAATCTCTCTGTAGCTATTGGGAGGAGGAGATGGGGTGGGAAATGAAGACTGCAAGTTGAGCTAGCTCTGGCTGGCAGAAACAGCAACCCCACCCCCAGTTACTTTGTTTTTACTGCAGTCATAGAATCACAGAATATCCCAAGTTGGAAGGGACCCACAAGGATCTTTAAGTCCAGCTCCTGGCTCCACGCAGGACTACCTAAAAATCAGACTGTACGTCTGAGAGTGTTGTCCACATGCTGCTTGAACTCTGACAGGCTCAATGCTGTGACCACTTCCCTGGGCAGCCTGTTCCAGTGCACAGTCACCCTCTCGGTGAAGCACCTTTTCCTAATATCTAATTGGAACTTCCCCGATGCAGCTCCATGCTGTTCCCTTGGGTTCTGTCACTGGTCACCAGAAAGAAGAGATCAGTGCCTGCCCCTCCGCTCCCCATCATGAGGAATCTGTAGGCTGCCATGAGGTCGCTCCTCAGTCTCCTCTTCTCTGGGCTGAACAATCCAAGTGACCTCAGCTTCTCCTCTTAAGTCTTCCCCTCTAGATGTTTCACCATGTTTGTCCTTCTTCAGATACTAATAGTTTTATGTCCTTCTCTTGTGGTGCCCAAAACTTCACACAGTACTCAAAGCTGCACCAGCACGGAGTAGAGTGGGACAATCGCTTCCCTCGACCGGCTAGCAGTGCTGTGCTTGATGCACCCCAGGATACGGTTGGCCCTTTTGGCTGCCAGGGCGCACTGTTGGCTGTTATTCAAATTGCCATCAACCAAAACCCCCAGGTGCCCTTGCGTGGGGCTGCTTCCCAGCCTCTTGCCCCCCAGTCTGTATGTGTAATCAGGATTACCCTGTCGCAGGTGCAGAATGTGGTTTTTGCTGTTGTTAAATTTCATGTGGTTGGTGATTGTCCAGCCCTCTAATTGGTGAAGATCTCTCTGCCAGACCTCTCTACCCTCAAGGAGTCAACAGCTCCTCCTAATTTAGTATCATCCATAAACTTACTTAGCGTGCACTTGACTTTTTCATCGAGATCATTTTAGCCCTGTGGAACCCCACTAGTGACTGGCTGCAAGGCTCGTGTAACCCCATTTACTAGAAAACTTTGAGCCTGACCCATCAGCCAATTGTTCACCCATTGTACTATGAACTTGTCAAGCTGTATGCTGGACATTTTGTCCAGAAGGATACTGTGAGACACAGTATTGAAAGCTTCGCTAAAATAAAAAGAAAATCACATTGATTGGTTTCCCTTGGTCAACTAGATGGGTAACCTTGTTGTAAAAGGAAATTTAGTTAGTTAAGCAGACTTACATATGTCAGGTTAGCTTGCTGTCTTACTGGGACTAACGCTGTCCTTTCTTTCCACAGGCATTGGTGTCACTATACGGTTACACGGACAGTTTCCTGCCAAGTGCAGAATGGGTCAGAAACGGTGATCCAGCGAGTTTATCAGAGCTGCCGGTGGCCAGGACCTTGTGCCAACTTAGTGAGGTAAAAATCTTCGTCTTGCATTGCCCGTACAAACTTTCCTGCAATTTTCATCAAATTGGCTAGCTTTTAAGTACTGCACAGTGAACTCAATGGGTCAGATGCTGATCTTTTGCGTCACGATGGTCAATTGTGTTACCAGCAGAATAACTACACATGTAAGCAAGTGTAGTATTAGAGGCAAGCTATGTGAAACAGTTTAACTTAAGTTGCAATGCCAGCTTGTACTTCCACATGCAGGAGGCTTAGTCAGAGGTTGGTCAGACGTGAAGCTAAATAAACATAAAGTCCGTCAGAGTGCAGTGTGACTGAACAGGGTTAGTGGGGGTGCTGGACCTATGGCACTGTGGCTGGTTGGTATTGAGTCCTCACACCTGGGTCTTTAAGGGGAACATTGATCATATATACTGGAAAGCTTTGCTCAAATTCCTTGCAGTCAGTGAAGGACAAAGGTAACGTTCTCTCAGAGTGGAACTCATGTTCAGCACCTCTTACTCCTATGTCTCAATATCTTTTGGAGAGATGCATGAAAGCACAACATCAGCTCTACCCAGATGAGAAACAAAGCTCAGAGACAGTGACCTGTTGACTTTCGTCCAGCCTGCTGTTAGCCTACTTTGGCCTTTGAACCCTTTACAGTCTTAGGACCCATATCTAAGAAAAAACTGTGAAACAGCTATCCCCAGCTGCTACCTTTCCATATACAGTGTCTGTGGTGTTGAACCCTGCCTTCTCTGAAAGGTATTCTCAGAGCAGAATGTTACCCACCCATCTGGGAACTGATGCAAAAAAGCCATTGTCCTCTAAATGTACACCTAGCTTCCATAACAATTTCCCATGTAGACAAACCTATAATTTAGTCATTTTGTTGCTATTGTTTCCAATTCAACCACAGAGTGGGGTCCCCTTAGTGGATAACCTAGCCAGAACATGGTTGAACTACTAACATAAATACCCAGAGATCCATCTTCTCAGGCTATGTGCCTCCTGCATGTGCCGATCTGCTATTGCGACTCTCTTCGTCTGGAATTCACATTTTCCATGTGGCAGTTACCACAGTTGGTTATCTAGTTTCTACTTGGCCACTGGTCAGTGTAAGTTTTTTCACTTGTAATATATCTGCTTTGGTGTCTCTTTGGTCTTGTTTTATGCAAGGCCGTGGTTGAAACACTTAATATTTTACACTGTTGTGGCCAAGATTCTGTTGAAGCTTTTTAATTTCCCAGACATTTTACACACATAATTGTCATTAGAAACTTGTGAGCTTTCACCTTGTCTCCTGAACTTGCCAAAAATCTTGCATATTTTTCCTTGTTAACGTAACTGTAGTTTCATGAGTACTAAACAATTGATCAGGTTACTGGTAAAAATCCTTTTTGCAGGCTCCTGCAGTTCCTCTTATACATTGATTCTTGCGTTATTAACCCAGAGACTTTAGGAGTTGTTTGCCATTGTGGCATTGTTATTCATGAAATGTTTTCAGTTTCAAATGTAGCTTGGTTCATTAGCTTGATGAGTCCAATTGTTTGGAAACAATGCAGAATGGCAGCAGACTTCTCAATTTTTCTTTCTATGTGAAAATATAGAAAGAAGCTGGAGTTACTAATATTTAAGTTCTTAACTGGTGAAAGCTCAGCTGATGGGAGCTGCATTTCTGGGAGACTATCACCAGGAAGAAGCCTCTCAGAAGAGATGGGAGGATGCTAGCACTCTGCTGCCTTTGCAAGTGGGAGGACAGAAGCAAGGCGAATGGCACCCTTTACGTAGGCATGACTATATAACTTGTCCTAATTATGCATCACATGACATGAAGTAGAGAGAGACCCTGGACCTCTCATTTCTGAGAACCTCCAGAAAGCTGCTGGCAAATGCTGGAGCCCACCCAGTTATCAACAGAGGTAAAGCTGGAGCAGCGCGTGCCAATTCCTTATCATTTACTGTGTTGCCACTGTAAGAACAAGACAGCCCCAGGAACAAATAGCAATGAAGTCAAAGCCACTGAGGTCCTGAGAATTTAGGGGTGGTCGAATAAATTATCCTAATCCTAGACATCTTTTATAAGTGGTTGCTTATTTTTGGCAGTGCATGGACTTCTGATAACAGAATGAAAAACAGCCACTGAAACTGATGGATATTGTGGCGTGCAACTTGTGTGTGCAAATTTTGGTAACCCTGAGTCATGTTGTATGGTTGAGGTCTTAATTCCCGGGCCTGTGTTGTTGCCTGTGTCACATTGCCGGCACCTAAGGGTGTGAGAATAACTGGCTTTCCCTAGTCTCAGAGCCAAGCTGAAATTAAAAAAATTAAAATTACTACACTTCTCCCCACCTTCAATAAAATGAATACTGTCTCTTTAGAAAATACTCTTCTCTCTCCTGTTTTCAGGTGAAAACTCCCAAGGATGGGAGTGAGAAATTCTCTAAAGTTGCAGGGCAGTTGAGTCCCTCTACTGTTCAGTACCTCACTTGCTAGTGCAGTTCCCTTAACAGGGCAAAAGTTATACTTACCTTCTTTTTCCACTGAGAAATTGGCTTTGAAAAGACAGGCAAGCTTACACCAGCCACCAGGCTGCAGGACTTCCTAGGACAGATCTTTGAAAACTCCTACAGAAGATGAACAGAGTGCTCATCAGAGCCGAAAATTAAACTCAGGTGCCCTACTTCAGTTTCTGCACTATTGGGCTTGAGAGTCATTCTGCACCTAATTTTTCAAAACAAATCCAAACCCCAAGAGCTACCTTAGCATGTCTGAAGGCTTTGGGTGATGCCGCTGTCCTGGTTTTACAGGCATATTTTTTATTTTTCCCCTGTGTGCCTATTGCACAGGGCAAAGTTATCAGTGAGTATTGGCCCCGCAGTTGGGGCAAATATTGCCTCTTTTTGTGTTTCAGACTAACTTTTCCCAAAAAGAGAATGACAGCTGTGGCATAGCAGAGCCATGGGCTGGCCACTTAGCCAGAATGTGCCTTTAGGCACTAATGGCAAAGACACCTGTGCCCACGTTTCATCTAATACTGCTGCTGCAGGACTGAATTCTAGAATGCTTCAAGCCCTGGTGCCAAGGATATTCTCAGTAGGTACCTTCAACAGGGGAAAGCGGTGAATAGTATCAAATTTGATAGAGTCCTGTCCTCACACTTCCCCAAACTCAGGAGAGGGCCTGTATCAGCTTCATGGAAGGGGAACCAAAGAATCCCTTTTGTCACTAAACTTATTGCCTTCTCTAGCTCACCAGTCCTCAAGTGTGTTCCTGTAGCATGAAGGAGCTTCTGTATTTTGTCTACAGTTCTCAGTACTGGCATAAACTTGCCTGCTTGATTATATCTGCACTACAAGACAGCTCCAGCAAGAGTTTTTCATGACCAATGCTTTGTTCCCATCAAATAACGTTGTTTCTTCCTTACCTACTCTCTACCAGCATCTCTGTAGCTTCAGATTTTCTGGAAGTCTAGCCTCCGGGTTGTGTCAGGCTTACTCCAACTCTGTTGGTGGCTAGAAGTGATCTCGCATTCTATATTCATGTGGTTGCTCAGGTACTATATAGATATGTTTCCCTTCTGCATAAAGGACAGACTTAAAGACCTTCTGGACCTTCTCCTATTCTTCTATCAGTGAGATTTCTGGTCCCTGAGCTTGAAGGGGAGGCACAGGCAGATTCATGTGGTGTTGTGCTTGATTGTAAGCAAACCAAGATGTCAGTAAGCTCTCGGTGTTATTTTGGCTTTATAGTATTTTTCCCAGCTGTGACTTGAAATAAACTGTTTTCATCTCCTCGTTTGCAGGGAGTCAACCATATCTGGGAGAGCCTTCATTCTGCCAGCACCCGTTATCAAGCTGCTCACTAGCAAAAGGGACGCCAGCCAAAAAAAAAGGCATCTCTCAACCTCGCAGTGACAGCTGAGAGGGGCTCTCTGTTAAGGAGATGCTGCTTATAAGCAGACATCAGTGTGCCAGACACGGATTTAATCCACTTCCTGTCTCCATTCATTCATGTTATGTTTCTTTTCCTTATTGCACAAACTGCAGCTGAGGGTCAAACATTTGACAGAGGAGTATCCGTGAGATCCCCAGCCTAGCAGCTTTGGTTGTGCGATGTCCTCGCTTGTCTTTTCATTTGCTCTTGGGAAGCTGGCGGCTGTACTTCTTTTGCAGGAGTGTCGTCATCTTGGCTGGGATGGGATGAGCTGCTCTGTTCTTGCCCTCCACCCCAGCCTCTTTATTTAGCTTGGGTGCTGAGTTGCTTTGGAGCAGTCTTGGCTGGAGGCTTTCCCTCAGCAGAGCTCTGCTCTTGAACTCTCTCCATTTGTGTTGTGAAGGCTACAGCTTCTGCTCGCCATAGGATATGCCTTTGCTTTGTCACGCTACGAAGTGAACAGGCAGCTTTCCAGCAGTCTGGCTGAAGCTCCTAACGTACTTACAAAAGTTGCATGCTATTTATCTGTCTGAAGGAAGGGATAAAGTTTCTTGCTTGGTGTTTCAACGGCAACCTAATCTCTGGGGGTCTGCTGCCTCGATAGTTGCACCCAGCTGCCAGTAAACCCAGGCATCTGAATTGTAACCCTTCTTCTGAACAGTCATTCTGTCGCAGCAGCTGTAGGCTAATGCACGATCCTTTCATGCTTAGGACAATACCCTCCTTGGGGCTCGCAGAGAAGGGTAGTCTCATATCCTTGGCAAGGATTTAAGACCTGCGTTCAGTTGCTGGAGGTTTTGTGACTTCCTGTGCCTTCGGTCAAGTGTTGCTACTTTACTTGAAAGATGAGAATGATACTGGCAGTCAGTATTTCCTTTGCCTTACTATGGCTTATGACTCTGAGAGCAGGACAACTTCTTGCTATACCCTGTTAAGGCAAAATGAGCCCAATTTTGATTAGAGCCTTTGTATGTATTGTGGCCAGTAAAATAGTATCTCAGTCAGGAGTTAAGTGAATGCGAGAACAGCCTGACAGATCATGCACTGCTACAGACTCTGGAAGACGAACATTTTCCGCTTCAAAGTGTTGCTGTGAAAATCCATATATCACCTCTGAAAGCATGCTTCTTCAGATTATGGCAGGGTATTTACTCTTCTTCTACTTGATTCATCTTAGAAGAATGAATGTTCCCAGAGAGGCTGTATGAGTTTTTATCTTGCTATTTTTGCTATGCTCAGTGGCCAAATAGCTCCAGTTCGCTCTAGCCTTTGAGCATCCAGTCCCTGCAGCACTGTCTGGCTTCAGAGAATATGAAGACTCACCTGGAAACCCATAGCTGGCTTGTACAGGGATGGGCTTAACTGGCACCCGTTCTTCAACAAGAGCCATTGAAACCCCAGACATGAAGTTGCTCATCAGTCAGCTTCGAACATCACTAAGAGATGGGGAGAGGTGGAAGGGGAGAATATTCTTGCAGTACAGCAAATCCCCATGGACTGCGATGCCTTGTTGCATCTTTTTTTCCCCTTTCTCAGTTTTCTAGCTGGTCTGGCTGATCACAGATGATATGTGCTTTTGATGATATTTTTAATGTAAGCAGGTTATACATCTTGCCTGGATCATTCTTGCTGTTTGGCTGTTTGATATTTTTGAATGTAGGGTGTGGTGTGGTGGTTTTTTTTTTTTTGCTTTTATTTAAACTGAGCACATTTCTGTTCCTGGGAGGATTTTACAAGCTAGTTTGCAGAATAACAAAGAAGGAATTCTGCAGGATCATCCATTTCATTCTTCTCTACTTTTGAAGACTCTATTGCTACAGGGTCAGTAGGAGAAGTTGGGGTATGTCACCCAAGAGATTGGCCTGTAGTTGATGTTTCTCCTCAGCTTCAGAAGTAGTAATGCCACAGGGAAATCCTTCTCTGTCTGTTTTTCTGTCTTGTCAATTGAGTAATAAAACCAGAGCTTACTTCAGTGCATTAGGATTGCTCTTTGAAGTCCTGTTACACATGAACTCTTTCATGTGTTTAATTCCATTATTTCTTCCTGAGATGTAGTCATATGCTTGGAAAAAGATGCCTACCTTCCTGTGCGCGCACAGGTAGGATGAACAGTGCCGCTACGAAGGCGATAGTGGTTCTGGATGTGTAAGGGATTAAAGCGGTAGCGCGAAGGTATGTTCTCAGGTTTGGAGTGACATGGACAGCTTCCTTTCAGAAGCGGATCTGTGTGCTGCCAGCTGGGCAGAGGTGGATGGCCATCTGCTTCGCAGGTTGTGCACAGGCACAGATGTTCTCAGGCTGATAATTGAAGGCCTTTTGATCTTGCCAAGACAGTTTGTATGGGTGCTGTTCCTCCTTGCTGGTGGGGAAGCACAGTGCTGCCCTGCAATAGCACTGAGACCTGGCTGTGAATAAAGACAAGAGCAGCTGTTTACTCTGCTGGCATACAAACGTTTGTCTATTATTATTTTTTTTTTCTTGGGACTGGGAGACTGTAAAGCGTTGCTAAGTATTGCCCTATACTACTTGGGATGGGAGGTGTATAGGTGCCAATTTTCTATGTTTTAGGTTATTGATAAGTTGTGCAAACCAGACAAGATCAGAGTGAAACCAAGTCCTCTTCCTCCCGTTTGACAAAGGCAGAACATGTACAATGGCCTCCAACAGTCCTGCAGCTGCAGATTGTGTTTTTTGTCCAGTGTCTGAAGGAACATATCTAAAACTCCCCTGATTATGTTCTTCCCTGGGGATCTACTGGCTTTGTGCTGGGGAAGCTGGCAAAGCCAGGGCTGGGGATGGAAGCACAGGTCTGATTCAGAGAGTAATGGTCTCTGCCATTCTTGTGAGTACCAACATGATGATAAACGCACTTCTTGCCCCAGTGTCAGCTGTGGCACTGCTTTAGTGTGAAGATATCCTTTTGTAATCCATAGAGAAGCTACCTGGTGTAATCAGTGTCTGGTAAGCTTTAGGAAATGATTGTGATGGTCTGTCTGGAGTGGGGATGTTGGTGTTGGGAATCAGATGTGTTCTCGATAACTTCTCAGGGAAATGGATTCTTTGGGTACACCCACAGGCTATTCTTTTCTATGTCAGCACTTGTCCAACTCTTTCCAACCTCCCATCTCTCCAGGGCAGCCAAATATTTCAAGATTTGGTTATGCAACCTGACAGATTGGAAGTCTGATTTCAGAACACTGATTTTTCCACAGGGCATTTTAGATTTTTGGCATGACTGTCAATCAGGCCATGGGCCCCAGATATTAGAAATACCAAAAGTTTTTTTTGTTCTCATCTTCTTTTAATGCAGTTAGCACTTGTTTCAACTCAGATAGATTGTCCATGCTCCAAAGATGATACATATATAACCACGTACAGGGTTAGATCTAGGGGGTTGATACTTGACCTCATTGCCATGGGGGGTGGGGGAATGGGACCAAAAAAAAAAAAAAACCACCTTGGATTCCTAGCTTTCCAGATTCTTTCTGGTCTAGTAACAGTGGTGGCTGCTGGTTGAGATTTCTGGGTTCTTCTTCCTGTGCTGCCCCAGTCCCTGGGATCTGGCTGTGAGCTGCAGTGAATGTGTTGGTAATTGATGTGTCTCTCTTGCAATGGAGCTGCGGGTCTTGGTAGCTTGCTTCTCTGTGAAGTGCTGAGAAGTCTTCTGCTGAAGGGGACTGTGTGTGCCGAGCATGCCCTTCAGTTGTCTGGGAAGAAGAGAGGTGCAGGTTGTGGCTCATCCTAACCTTTTCTCTTACTGTGGTTTTGTAGTATTTCTGTGCCAGTGTTTGTGGCTTGGGTGATGTCTGAGGGAAAGGTTTTCCTATTCTCCTACCAGCCCCTTTTCCTGCCCATTGTGTTCTCCACACGTTTCTGTTGTGAGGCTTTCCTTTAACAGGTATCTTCTTAACTTATTTTTCCATGGCTTTTCCTCTCCTTTGAGTGCAAGAGAAATATGAATGTGAAAAGAATATTTCCGTTATCAGAAACAGTGGTTATGCTTTGTTAGAGGAGTTTTCTTTACTCCGCTCCTGGAACAGCAGTCAGAAATCTGCATGATGTGATGTGAGATATGTGGTGGTAGACCTTGATGCCATGTCACATGATTGAGGAAAAATGATGCTCTGAAGAACAGAACAACTTCAAAGCAAATTGGAGCTAGCAAGCTGGGACCCCTTCATGTGCCCGACTTGCACAATGCTGAGCAGAGCTGCTAACATCAGGACTCTTCCAGGAAATTCAGGGTGGGTGGTAGGCTGTGATGGCTGAGCTCTGTGTTTGTCGTGCCCTGAGAAGTCCTCTCATTTGAGGATTAAAACTATAGCTACTTCCCTGTCACAGAACTGCTGCCAAGATTCCAGTCTGGCTCAAGCTACTCTCCACACTTCATAATGAAGTTTGAGAGAGCTTTAACATCTTGGTGTTGGCAGAAACATGGTTTTAAAATCACGGTGTGGTTGGAGACTAGCTGGCTCCAGACACTGGTAACAGGGCTGGAGACTTTCATCTCAAGGTCAAATCCAACTGTGGTGTTAGTGACAAAGTCATGAACTTCTGACTGATGGTTTGGGGCTTACTGTGGAAAGATGTCTCAAGTCCAACTCCAAGACTGGGAGTTGGGAGTCTTGGGTTCAGTTTCTGAAGTTTGCCAGGGCTGTTCTGAGAGACACTCAGCAAGATATTTAAAATCTCTGTGACTTAAGTCCCACTGAGAGAAAAAGCCTACATCAACGTGGTGCCAAGTCCTCAGACTCACTTATGGCTGAAACTCCTGAACAGCATCAAATGCAGAGATGCGAAGTGTTAGGTGGCATGAGCTGGCTCTGTCCAGCCATGTTAGACAAGTGCCTGGATCACAGTTGCCGGTATTAGCTGTAACCGGTGTGCTTTTTGGCAACTCAGAGGGTGAGGACATAATGTTCAAGGGAGATAGTGTTGCTCTCCCGTCACTGGGCCGTGCTGTTCCAAGTGCAGGCAGCCACGTGCTTAGGAAGAAGCTTGTGCAGATCCTCTTATCCGGTGGCTATGGGAGAAGTTGGTTTCTGTATTTGGCAGCTGGCATAAAGAATCAGCGCCAGCTTCCTGAGAAATGAGTTTCCCAAAGCCTGTGTTACCCGTGACTCAGATGCTGCCTGCCTTCCAAGACATACATGGGCAGCCTCTCCTGGTAGGTATATGTTACTGCTCTTCAGATGAACAGCACCAGTGTCACTGCTGTGCTGTCCTGGACGTACACATGTGCCTGCTGCACTTTGGGGAGGGGTTTAGATTAGATTCATGAAATATCTCGTTCCATCTTGGCCTTTTGCCTGACTGGCCTGGGGCAGAGCTGCAAGCAGAGCAGGCTGGGACCACGCTCTGTCTCCTGGAGGCTCTCGGTGCTGCGGGAGGATGCTTTTCCCTGCAGAGACGCAGAGGCTCTGGGTTTGTGTCTGCCTGGCCTTAAGAGAGGAGCAGAAAGCTGCAATCTGCAGCACTGTAATCCCAATGCTTCAGCCTCTTCCCATGCCTGCCAAATTTCTTTGGCTGTTAAATAAGAGTAGGAATTTTGAGGGAAATTTGTAGAGTACAACTTCTGTGTTTTCTTTCAACTTCATGAATAGCAGCAGTGACTTGTCTGGCTGTATGTGGGGAAGAATCTGATTTGTCAGCTTTGAAGGGCCAGTGTTTTAAAACAAAAGCTGAATCTTATGCAACTGTCAGTCTTGCATTGACTTCAGTCTGGCTGATGCCTTGCATGATTCTGCTTGTGTCTGCAGATAACCTTCTGGTTTCCAATGGGGCATGGTGGTTCTTGTGCTTTCAATGGAACCCTGAGGATGCTGTGTGCTGTCCACAGAGCAAAAAAGTGTCCTGTAGAATCCTTGGCTGTGATGAGGAAAAGTGTAACTATTTCAGATGGGGAGAACTGAGGCACAGGTTAGCTAACTGGAAAAAAGCTGCATGGAGATCACTGATGTAGGGCTGTGTCGTGATGATTTGGCCTGCAGGTGTGTTAGTACACCCCAGGTCTGAGTGGTGGGGGTGGGAGGAAGGAAGGCATTTGACAGATTTATGCAATTTTTGTGGAAATAATGTGTTGGAAACTGAGTGCTTAGTGAGGAAAGGCTAAACATTAGAGAATCCACATGGAAGTAGAGCAAGGGAAAGGGGTCATCGTCTCTGCTACTTGAAACAACTTGGTAGTGATAAAACCTCTGTAAAGCATACTGATGTTATCTGAGGGAGAGGTGTGAGGAGGAGCCAAAAGAGTATGAGGGCTTAAGGAGAAAAATAAGGGTTGTAGAGTCAGATCCATACTGCGGTAAACAGCTGCTCTGTTATTTTAAGTGTCTTTTTTTTCTTCCCTGCAGCTGGGGGTGACTGGGTGCTCTGGGGATATTTGTAGGCAGGAGTATACACTAGGAATTGGTAGAAAAGTGCATCCTACTGACTTCTTATTTGTGTTAGTTACAGGACTCTTATCAGGCCCACGTACAAAATGTCCTACCGAACTGTGACCACACTAGAGTGGAGGTGCTGTCCTGGCTTCACGGGGAGCAACTGTGAAGAGGGTAAGTCATCCAGCAATGCTTCTGCCTTTACAGAGCAGAAAGGGGCACGTGCAGATGGACAATCTGGGCTGAGCTGGGTTTTGTTTGTTAATTTACTCCATGCCTTTCAAACACGGGAACAAATTACTTATTCTCTTCACTCCTCATCATAATCTGAGTGCTTGCACACAAGGCCCAAAGGGTGATCTTGGAAAACAGACCATGCTAAATGCTTGTAAAGAAGGCTGAACATGGGGAAGAGAAATGAAGAAATGGATACTCGGGGATGCCCTCTTTTTAGATGTGTTCATATTTGGTGTCCCCATTCTACAGTCCTTCAGGAAATGTCTTCCCCCGTGTCAATGTGTATCTTTTTCACATCCCACTGTCATCACCATCAGTTGCTGTAGCTGATGAAAGCTTGTCCCTGAATGGCTGCCTGTAAGATTTATGCCCATAAGGTCCAGGTTTCTAGAGAGCTTCGAATTAAACTAGGCACCTCCTGTTCTCCTTCCCCTGACTTATTGGTGCAATGTTCGGCTTGCGCAGTGCATGTAACACCACAGTTTGGAGTTCGGCATCTGTTCCTTCACATAGAAGAAAACACAGGGCTCTTTCCAGAGCTGGAAGAAAGGAAAATCTTTTCCCTATCTCATAATGATGCACAAAAAGGGCATGTCGTACATTTTCCTTCCTACTGTTCTCTGCTTTAACTGTTGCTTCTGAGGGCTTAGAAACAAGTTCTACTTCTCCATCAAAATTCATATGTAGGCACTAAGCGTCAGCTGAATGGCTGATGAATGGGATTCGTGGCTTATGAATGGTAGAGAAATAGCCTTGAGGTTTTCTGTTCATTTGCATCAGGTCACTGCAGCCTGCCCCTGCTGGCTGGTGAAGGGTCACTGGGAGCACCTAACATCTCTAAGACTGCAGTTTGTAGCTACACCTCATTTTCATCGTGCTGCAATATCTTGGTGCTAATCACACAATTCAGGCAAATCTCCAACTAGGAAGTTGTCTTGTCACAGTCGCAAAGATGGTTGCAGACAGCAGCTCCCTTCAGGTTGTCAAGGAAACAGCTTCCCAGAAGTTCAAGAGAAGTCTAAAGTGTGGCAAAGCTACCCTAAATTGAAGTGTGCAGGAGAGAGCCTTGCATTTTAGCACGCTACTGAAAGAAGTGAGCTTGGGAAAGAGAAGTTGCTGCGTGCAGCTTGGCTTTTTACCTGTCATGGCAGGGGAGAGGGATGCTAAGGACTGGGGCAGAACTGTTATTTCCCGGGTAGCTGTGGCTCAGCCTGGCTGAGGACCTGACCAGGGACCTGGGAAGCCCATGTCTGCAGCCCAGTCATGCCTGTAGGTTTGGACAGGTGTGAGTAATTACAGCTCAGTGTTGCTGCTGGTGTAAAGGAGAGAATCCAACTCCCTCCCACGGTGCCAGATCTGTCTCAGCAGAGTTCAGGGGAAATAAAAAGCCAACATAAGCTTGTTTGAGAAAGTCAGCAGCGATCTCACAGGAGCAGGTCTGTAGAATGAGGTGACAATTTTACACAGTCGGCTTTCAAGGTGGAACTGTGCATTTGGGCTTGGATATGGGCTGCGGAGTGTGAGCGGAAAGCCAGTAGCAAGCTCTCACTTTCATGTATGAGATTTTTTTTAACCTTTTTTCCTTCCCTAAAACATCTGGAGCTACTGACAGTCCCATATTCTTGAAAGAAAGAAAAAAGACACTTTTCTAGTAGAACAGAGTTGTGCTGCTTTACTTTCTAGCAGCAGTATTGATTCTAGTGGTGTGCACAGGACCTCAAGGTGTCCAGAGGCATCAAATTGTTTACTTGCTCCTTATGCTAATCCTTTACGTTAGTGTCACCTGGAATTTTAAGTACAAGAGGCTGATTTCTTTAGGGCTTTTTGGCAGTTCCAGTTGGTATGTTTGGCAACCTGTTACAAAGCCTTTTGTACTCTTTCATTTCTGCCCGCCCTCCTACTGTAAATGCTGTTCCTCTGAGAGAGGGTAGGATGCTTACATCTATATGGGTCTTTCCTCTGAACAGCAGACAAAAAACAGAACTAAACAGAAACAATACAAAAACAGTGCAATTGTGAAGCCGCAGCAAATTAGCAGGGTAGAACCTCAAAATGCTTTCATCTTTTTATTGTATCAATTAGATTTCACCCCAATATTTAACTTCATTTGTGCAGCTGGAGCTTTTGAAGTCATTATGAGATGGATATGATTGAAGGCAGATTGGGCCTTCATTATTTTTGACTTACATTCTTGCTGTGTGTGGCAAATGCTCTAGTTCTCTGGCAGTCAGTGATGGTCTCTACTGTCAACAGAATGACAACTACAGTGGCTTTGCACTTCTGCTTCAAGATGCCTCCAGTTTCCAGAGACAGAAAGAAAACGTTTGCGTTTCCAGTCATCTCTGGAGTAGTAAGGTTGCATCTTCATGAGTAGGGCAGATTAAGTTAGGAGATAATGGACTGATCAAGCGCAGAGACTAGTTTTGGGAGTTGTATGTGCGTGGGCACAGCTATGGGGTCCCTTCTTTAGACTGGTGGTGCTTTTTGCAGCTTGAGGCACCCTCTCCATTGACTGCTGCTTTAATTCCCTGTGAGTGAGGCTGACACTTCATCCTGTTTTGTGCTATTCTGTAACAATGTCTTTGGGGGAGCCACTGTAGCCTATCTGGAGGATGGATTATTTTTACTAGCTGTCTTTTTGTGAAGCCTTCTTTGCCCTTTTTCATTTTATTTCATTTAGCATTTTACTGGGGAAGGTGAGTCGTGGGAGGACAAACCAAGAAAACAGTCAAAGAACTTGCAATCATTCAGAGGCTGTAGTGCAGCTATTTCCAACATACGTATTTGCTTGTTGTCTCCCAAATGGCAGGTCAACTTCTCTTTTGCAAATGCAACAGTACAGTGGGGGTGTTTAGCCCCTACGTACAGCAAACTCCTGAGGTGACTGGCTTGCTGTAATGCACTCGCAAGGAGAAATCTCTCCTTCCCCAGTAATGGACTGCACACCATTAGAGCAAGCTGTTAAATGCAACTTGAGTACTACAAAATGTCTCAACCCTTAGCTAATACGTTTAGCTTGAGAAAGTAACCACTTAACTGTCACCAGCTGGCAGGCACCTATGTTAATGCTGAAAGCTGCACATTGTTTAGATTTAAATTATCTTGGGAATTTAACTCTTGCACTGTAGCTGATAAAGAAGAACATCATCTGGAGGAAGCCCAGCTCTGAGAGTGGGTGGAGATTTTGCTACTCAGTGGTCTATTAATTTACCAAGGTGGGGATGGCTGCTTCTAATCTACTTTCTTTTTAAAGTCAACACTGCTCAGGGCTCTCCCCCTGTCCGTTTGCTACCTTCCCCTCACCCAAGAGTATGGCAACATTTGAAAGGTCTCTAATTATTTTACTGTTTTTGTAGAGCTGTTACCAGCTAGTTGAATAGATAGTTAAAAATCACCAGTCATACCAGGGCTTTCTGAAGGGCTTCTTGCAACTTTCTTGGACAGAGAAAGAGACTTGATGCAAACAAGTCTGGTGAATTTAACTGTCAGTAGATGCTAACTTTTATTTTTCAGTTTTCGTTTTTTTGTTTTGCTTAAACTGGAGCCCAAGCCTAGGACAGGAAATGAATCCACTGAGCCACCCAGTCTGCTGACTGCTAATATAAAGAACATATGGACGAGGGCAGTGCAGAGGTGAAGTGGTTTAGCTATTGCAATCATGCATCAAGCTGATTGATTTGAATCCAAGATGATGCTGACATTTCAACCCAGCCTTTTTTCTATATGGCTGAAAGTTCAAAGGCAAGTGCAATCTCTTGGGAGAGGAAAAGTGTCCCTAGGAAGTTCAGGGGCTCAGCACAGCCTTAGAGCTCTCCAGCTAGGCAAGGTCTCATTTCACTTTACGAATATCACATAGATTTCTTTCTTGTTTGTTTGCATTGCTTGAATTTGGGATAGTAGCCAGCATCCTATTTATCCCAGAAGCAGATTGATGGGAGACAGCTTAGCTATTTGGGCAAGAAGCATCTCCAGAGTAACCTTGGCACCTCTAAAGTGATTCCGTTGTGACTTCAAGCATTTTGTTTTGTTTTTGTGGGATTTCTGATGTGTGTGTGTGTTTTCTTTTTCCCCTCCGTAAAACACCATAGGAATACAAGGAGGATAGGGAGTTTGAGCAGCCTTGTTCAAGTATTGTTTTAATTTGAGGATTTACTCCCCCCCCATTCTAATTCTTGGATTTTTTATCTACTTTTTAATTAAAACTATTGTGTGTACCTTATCCTGGTATTTTTCAAACCTGTTGAATTCCCATGTGCTTAGTTTTCAAAGCAGCATAAGAAAATAGGGCCTTTCCTCTTGGAGAGAGCACAAAAACCCTCTCCTGCTAGTTCAGAAAGTTTTTTGGTTTCAGGAGGAGAAATGCAGCACAACACTGTTATGAAAATCTTAGGCTAGCAAATGCAATTATGACACAAGATTTGTTGAGGCCACGAGACTTAATGCTTTTAGAGCGCTTTAATGGGCTTTTAGACTTTCAGGTCTCTAATTTTGATGTTGAGTGTGGTGTTGGTGGGACCTCATTACTCAGGTCTTGGTTTGCTCCCTGCGGACTGTTAAACACAGAACTGTCAATCTGTGTGGAAACATGATATGGTGATTATGGAGTAACATTGACCGTAATATCACAGTAGTTCTCTTCAGGAGTTGAGCTTGTGAGCTTTCTTTGTTCTGTTTCTCCCTCTTGGTTGTAGCCACCATTTGGAAGCAATGGTGTCTGTTGCTTATAATGGGTAGCAGAGCTCTTTGCTGCCACTGCATGTTTTTTATCTTGCACATAGAAACTGAGAAAATATAAGAGAAGGCAGTGAAGGTCAAGAGAGGCATTGTACTATCCGTTCCTATTGCTATCAAGTTTTGCTGCAGTGGTGTTTTCCTATTTCAGCAGAATAGGAAAACTCCAACTGCTGTCATAAAGCAAAAACTTTATTTGAACAGTGAAATCCTCCAGATGTTATCATCTTGGTGCTGTCTGGCTAGCAGGGCAGTTTCATGCTGCCAGCATGTTGCAGACTGAGGCACCTTCCTTTCAAGTTTGGATCAAGCACAGATCCTTGCACATATATAGTTCTCTACCAGAGAACGGCTCTAATTCCTTTAGTGAAACGTGAGTGAAAAAAGCTCTCAATGTGAGAGCAAAATCCAATATTTGTTTTCACATAGCAAACTTGCAAATGAAAAGATATTTTCAGAAGGAAGTTTAATGTTTGTTAGATGTTTGCTATGTGAATGTGTTATAATTATGTGCAACCAGAACTTCCTAATAATTATCTAGTTAATAAAGCAATTAATAAGTAGGTAGTAAAATGTGGTAACTAGCTCTGTAAACCTACCTTCAAAGATTTTTTCATGGAAAAAAACGTCAAAACATGTTGATCATCCTTGATGGAATTGCTGATGCATGAAAGTGGCTTTCTGAGTAATGGTGTTTGTGTACCTATAGTACACAGGTGCTGGATAGTATCTACTGTAACATTTTCCTCAATAGCATATACTTCCTACTCCTCTATATGACATACCTCCAGATGCTTGCATTTCTGGTTTCCTCTTCAATATATTGCAGAAGGTCCACCAGAAGTTTCCCAACTGTACAATGTGTCACCCGATTCTTATCCACTCCTATGCACGCTGACCATTCAGCAACCTCTGGCTTCAAGCATAATGTGTGTCACCCTCGATCAAATTTTCTGAGGAGTTCCTGGAGTATGTGGTCACAGTTGGAAGAATATGCAGCCTGCTGAGAGAGCTTTCTGGCATCAGTATTGTGTGACTACTTAAACAATTTCTAAGCGTTCATCTTCTCGTTTGATACAGTCAAAAAAAAAAAAAAAAATCCCTGACAGATTTCCAAAGACATTGACACTGTATTCCAGCATCTGAGTCGTTTAATTTTTTTGGACATTTTTTAATCTGAACAGGGAGAATTTTATTCAGCACCTAATGTCAAAATATTTGGAGTGCGAAATATCTACAGATGTTATCTTAACATAGTTAGAGAAGCTGTATGCCATACTGTTACATGGTCCCATTTTTTCGGCTCCCATCAAATTGTTGTGGTGTGTAGAGAATCTTTTTTTAATTTTGATAAGTTATTTGCTGGCTTTCTCAAACATAATGGATGCTTTCTGTTTCTCTTAGCGCTATGTATTTCTTAACTCACAAATGACAGACCCACCTATTTACAATTAATGGCTTTCCTATTCATTTGGTTTATTTCTAATCAGGAGTGAACATAACCTTACTTTGGATAGGGCTAGTACAGGACCAGGCTGTGAGGCTCTGTGTGTGTCTACTCTGCCTGCATCCTTTCTCACCATGCTGGCAGGATTCTGCTAATTCTTGTCTAGAAAGGGATGAACATGTGGGGCTGCTTTACCAGCTTCTGCTTGCCCATAGGTGCTGGTATAACTGATTTATAGGCCTGTTTTCTAGGGGCAGGTGGGTGCAGCGGGAGAAGGTTAGATTTGAGAAGTCCTGGTCTCCTTGGCTTGAGCTTCTGAGCTCCTCCTGCTGTGGTAAACCATTACCAGGTTCTACCATTACACAGAATGGATGCCAGTGGCAAGGTAAAGGTCTTCCATGGCTCGGCCAGTGTTGCTGCTTCCTCAAGAAGTTTCACCTTCATCTTCCATGCAACTGTCTTTGGGGTGTGAAAACAAGCGGAGTAGCAGTCATGATCCTGAAACTGCAGAAAAGACCAAAACCAGTGAATTACTGGAATAGATGGTCTACGAAGCTGGTCAGAGCCTTCGTTTTTGCCTGTTGGAGATGGCATGGGTTGGTTCTGCCTTGGAACTGCCTTGGTTCCTGAATGGCAAATGCTGCCAATTTTTATTCATCGGTGGTGCTGGTGTGGTTGACAGTTTAGGACTTCCTGACTGGAGCAATTTGAACAGCCAGCAGAACAGAAGCATGGAAATCTTGAGTATTGCGTCTCTCTCTTTTTTTTTTTTTTTGACCAAAGATTCAGTGATGTTATACCTAGGATCCTTTAAGAAGTATTTTCTTTTAGATTTGTATAAACAATCATGGACGCATCTCTGGCTGATCAGTTAGGTATTGTAACTTTTACACCTAGGTGAGCTTTTTGAATTACTTGGGAATAAAACTTGAGGCCTGGGTTCTGAAGAGTCCATGCAGCATCTTGATAGTGTTGTCTTCGTTGTAACTTCCTTGTTCAATCCTATGTATTTACCCCAGTACTTTCTCAAGGAGATGTTCTGTTTTTTTCTTTCTCTTCTTAAATATTTCATTTTGGTAAGCCACAGATTTCAGGATGATCTGTCTGGAAACCTGTCCATAGAGATTATCTTAACATAAGAGTTGTTCAGAATGTACTTTTGGAGAAGTCTGAGGTTTAAAATGTATGAGATAGCTGAGGAGGGTGTTCAGAGCTTGGGGAGATGTCCCATGTGGCATTTCCACAGAGCTCAGCCACCTGCGTAAGGACTGGACCCTTCGACTTCCAGTATCCAAAACTGGAAACATCTCATGGCTGCTACGTCTTGCCACCTGCCTTCCTAACTTCAGTGGGATGAGTTGATGATGTTGGCTCATTAAGAATCGAGGAGGGATGAGCTTGAGGAAGCAAGTTTGTGCAAACAGAGCAGATTGTTGCTATTATTAAGATTCAGGTGAAAAAAGCCAAAAGGCTGTGGGACTTAGCTAAGCCATTGCTTCTGTCCAGGATAAGGACTTTGGACTAATGTGGAACATGCTGGAAAGTTTATGCTGTTGCTGCCAGTGTTGACTTCTCCTTTTGGAGAAGAGGACGTGACATGTAATGCTGTCAATCCTGCGAATGTGGTTAGTACAAAGCATTAAACATCATAAACACATTATCCCAAAAAACCTCCACCCTATTTCTCTTTTTTACGGAAATTCCTGTCAGAGGTGGTGGAGGAAGGGTGGGGTTGTGTTTATAACAGCATTTTTTGAAGTGCACACCACACTACCCGTCACATATGGAAGTGCTAAATGAACGGAGCAGTTCCTAATTGGTGTCCATTGTTCGGTTTGATGCCTTTCAAGTGAACAGTAGATAACAATGAAGAAGAATTAAAACCACCCGTTGAAGCAGTATCTGAGCTTCCTTGGTGTTGCAATAACTTGTTTTTATCAGGGATAGGAAATGAGGCTTAGGCCTTCAATATGAAATGCCTACAGTTGGAAGGGGCGGCAACAGAACAGTATCTTCTTCCACTGAATTTGCAAAACTGTTGAAAAGTTTTTTTTTTTAACGAGCTGTTTTGTGTTGTGCTCAAAAATTAAACACTTAAGAAATTACAGCTCCCTCCCCACCACTTTACAAGGGAATAGTTATGAAATGTGTGGACTTAACGTTGCTGTCAAAGTGTTGAGTGGGGTGGTTCCGTGAGGAAGAACTTGTTGAATTTCTTCCAGGAGAATACCTGAGGGGCCAAATAACAGCTGGTATGCAGAGTGCCATCTCTTTTCTTACAAGTACAGTAATTTATTTACTTCTCGTTATCTTGCACATGAGAATAAGGGGAAGATGAGGGAACGTTCCTGGTTTTTATCCCTATATGTAAACTTCACCTCTAGGTGTGACTGTGTGTTCAGAGTCCTGCTGCCATCTCTTATTTCTATCTTGTCAAATACTGGAGGGGAAATGAGAACGTGCTTTGCACCAGAGTTTTTGGATTCCTGTGTGGAGCTGTTCTAATGCTGAGTTGTCACTTTGTGTGAGTGATGGAGGAGAATCTTGTACTGCTGAGGTTAAAGACATGAGAGTAAAGGAAATTCTTTAAGACAAGAGGAGACTTCATTGCCAGGATTCCACTGACAGCAGATGGACGGAACATTAGATCATCCGTTGCGTCCTTTCAAAGCCAATGTACTCTTTTCATGAAGAGTTTTCTAATAATTTTAAACAAAGCCGTTGTCAGTGCAAGCTGTTTTCATGTGTAAGTGGTAAGAAGGGTACAGGTGTTGCAAGATAAAGCAGAAAGCCTTAAGAAGGCCTCTCAGTGTAGGGGGAGTGGTGCAGTTGGTAGCAAGCTGAAATGGAGCCGAGCTTTGGGGTGAGGCAGATGGAGATCTTGCTGTTTCTACCTTAGCGATTATTCTTTTTGTTCGTTTGTTTTTATTTTTCAAATGTAGGTTTTTCGTTAAATGAGTTAATGCAATTGGTACGATAACATTTGTGTTTTTTCTGTGATAACTAGTTCCAGTCGTGGGCTGTTCAAAAACATCAAGATACTGGGGAGTGTGTGCAAGCGTGGCACCTAATCAGGTTGAGCCTCGTCCACACAAAAACTTTCTTCAGGCAGAAGAGATTTAATGGGGACCTAAAGCGTTACAGTTATTCCGGGACGGTTTGCCATACGAGCAACCCCATGTTTTCATAATGCAAGTTAAATATTCGAAACCAGTTTTTAAAGTAATTGGTTTTTTTGCACTGTTTCATGCTTCTAATTGTTTAGCTCTTTGGACGATGGATGATACAATGAAGTTTTTGGTTTAGAACATATTTTACTTTGGTGGGACATCTTTAGTGTAATCTCTTCAGAAGCTGATGCTTCTGCTCGCCTGGTTTCAGCTGAGGCAGTTGTTTCATTGATATAGATAAAAAATTTTTCTTGGGGTAGCTCTCAAAGCACATTGGGAGCTCCGGAACTGAATTTGGAAATCTAAGAGACTTGCTCTTTCTCAAAGGGAACCGTACTGAAAATGATTTCAGAGTCCTCAGAAGGTGAATCAGGTATTATCTTCTGTCCCATCCTCAATGTTGTACAACTTGCAAATTGAGAGAAAGCGTATAGGTATAAATTGTGTATAGGCCTTAGAAACCTAATCCAAAAGGTTGGTGATTGCATCAGGCGTGGCAGAGGAGACTTGTGAGAGCGTGCTGTGGTAACTGGGAAGGAACTACTGGCATCTGAAAGGGATGCATGCATAGGTTAAGTGCTGCATTTCTGCAGTAGAGCTTATGGTTTTCAAAGAGCTCTTCTGAACAGGGATGTAGCAGCAAGTTTTATGTGAAAGCACACATCAGAGATCTGGTGCTGTCTCCAAGAGGTTGAACTCCATGGAGCTGTGCAGCATTTCTGCTTTCCCGCTGTGGCAATGGGCATGTATTAAGCTGGTGTTCTGTACTGCCAAGGTGTCATGCGTAACAGCGGGTGAAGCATTTTGACCTAGCGTTTTGCATTGAGTTTTAGATATCACCTAACAGTGACAGTTAAGAGCTACAGTATATAGCTGTCTGACTATTTGAGATACATTTTTACAAATACATCTCTAAACATTGCTGGAGAGGATATATTACTCTGTTATTTAGCCAAGATTCAGGAAGAAAATAAAGCTTCTGTTCTGCCAGTCCCACAAGCTAAAATTGTAATGTCAGCCGCTGGAGAATTTGTGTTGGCTCCTCCACTCTCAAAAGCTATAGTGAAAGATGGGCTTTTGTTGAAAAAGTTAATAAGCAGGGCATCTGGCTGAACAAGGAGGCAGACAGAGATTCAGAAGCCAGGACCCTCTGCCTGCAGCTCCTTCCAGCAATCTGGAGCATCTAGTTTTATCTGCAGTGGTATGTGTGATGAGTGAGAAGTTTCACCAGGTGTCACCTCACATAAAGGCTGCACTTCATTCCCTGACACGTAGCACCTTATGACAAAGTTCATAAGCCATGGAAGTTCACTTGCAGAAGTGGGACTTGCAGCTGGAAATGGGATTGCAAGCCCAGGAGGAGTAGGAACAAAGGTGAATTTGTGAGGGAAATTTGGGGTTACATGATTTCATGTTTTATTGAAGACTTTGAGGTAAAAACAAGAGGTAGGCATCAAATTCCCATGTTGCTGAATCCTGGACTTTGTTCTTTCCTTCAGACCTTGTTAATAAAAGGGGAACCAAAGATGTCCGTCCGAAGAATAATTTCTAGTAGAGTTGGACTTCAGTTCACTACTGAAAAGTGTGTGGCAAAAGCTTGTTCGTTGCATGTCATTCCAGCATAATGTCTTCTTTCTGTTTGCTTGTTAGCAGGATAAAGGCAGCAAAGCTAGTACAGCTCAATTTGGGAAGCTACAGGAATGCATGTTAGATGGAGCAACTTCAAAATACACAATTCACTCAAAAGAAACCCTGCACTGTAATTGGTAATGGTTCAGACTGTGTCAGTTTGGGCGGAGGTGTCAAATGGAGTTGCACCAGGGACTGCTGTCAGTCCAGTGTGGCTTGATATTTCATTTAAAAGTTGAGTGTGAGGAATGGATAGAGCCCTCTAATCAGATCTGTGTGCATTACAGGCTGAGCAGTACCGGGAATACATAGTAGACTAGGATTAAAATGCAGTCAAATCTTGAATAAACTGTGGAGTTGGGCAGAAATCCATAAAGTGAGATTCAGTCAAGGACAGTCACAAAGGCAGGAATAATCAAATGCACAAATTCTGAATGGATGGAGGTTTTGAAGATAGCAGGATCCCAGGGGAGGGAATGAGGTTTGTAGAAAACAGTGAAACAAAGCTCTGCTGTAAACTCAGAGAAGAAATGCTGTACTGGAGGCTGGTGCTACAAATACTCTGCCTATGTATGCTTACAACTAATGAGTCCACGAGACTGCCTGACACGCAGCATTTAAAATCTTATGTATATTTATGGATGGGGTATCTGCAAGTGTATGTGTCGGTGTTTCTCGGAGGGGTCAGGCTTCAGCGCTTACAATAACTTCAGCCTTGTGAATGCTCTATTTGTTTGAAAGTTAGTCCTAATTGGTGTTGCACTGTAAATACTGCGAGAGGCGTGTTGCATCTGTAGAGGAAAGTATTTGGTTGGGAAAGGAGCATGCGCTTCCTGGTTAATGTTTGAAGATGCCATACTGTTAAATAATTGGTTAACTTCAGTTACAAGCGAGAGTAGTCGGGTGCATGTTATGCAACTAAAAATAGCATCAGCACAAATGGGCTTTCCTAGAAGTAGCATAACTGGTAGTAATGGCTACCAATTATGTTAGCTCTTGTTTTTTCAGAAACTGGACTGGAGGCAGGTGTTCTAATGACTACATGTACATGATTACAAACAGTAAGAAACGTTTACTAAGTTCCTAAACAAGTGTAGCATTGCAGGACATCCTGATTGTCGCTGCGGCATGAAGAGCACTTGTTGGATGGGTCTGCAGAAACTTTACAGTTCCTAAATAAATGAAAGTTCCCAAATAAGTGAAGGCTGGGAAAAGCTTGATGATGAACTTTCTGAAGATATCAGCTATGCTTCTACATACCACAAAACTAGTTTTCAAACGGCCTTTAAAGGACTTCATCAAAATGCTTGAGAGTATGAAACTACCATTTAGACAGGTCATACTCGGTTCCTCAACTGCCAAAGCAGGAAAAGTGTTAAGGAATGGCACTGTGAAAATCCCATATGATGAAGTTCATTAAAGACTGTGGTAATTTTTTTTTCTGGACTCTTAATAATATGAGTCTTGCCCAGGCTCCTGATTTGTCTCCTCCTTGGATAACGCATCCAAATCCACAAGTAACATGCAAGTTTGCATTTCATTTTGAGCCCAGCAGGCATACGGCAATGAGGTTACAAGACCTTTCCAAGTGAGCCTGGAGGGACTTGTTGGCTAGAGTTTGGATTTTTGGCAAGCAGCTTACTCCAGCTCTTTTCTGTAATAAAGTCAGGGTTCAGTCCCCGGCCTCTTATAGATACTGAGCGCTGTTGCGTGTCTCTGGGTAATCAGTCACTGGAAAGGCACAGATGTTTCAAGATGCGTAGCAATGGGTGCAGCATATAAGAAAGGCAACATCAGGGTCATACTACAGATGCAACCACATCTTACATGTGTTCTTTCTTGACAGGAAAAATTCTTATAACATTTGCGGTTTTCTGGTTGCTAGTACCATCAAATGAATAATGTAAAAACTAGTAATGCTTGTGACTTCTATTTGTTGTTCATTAAGCCTTCCAATGCCATGGGTGGCTGATGGCTCTACTGCAGGCAGATCCAATAGAAGAGCATTGTGGCAATGAACAGTCGGGGGCAGGATTGCCCAAGGCAGTGACTGGCATTCACTTGGAGAGCAATTCTAAGAAACTCAGCAGGACTATGAGAAATATGGGACTAGAAGAGGTCCTAGTCTTTACCTGGTTGTGGAGATACCAAGAGATGGTTGAAGGAATTTCTGTAACTTTTTTTCTTTTCCTGAAATATCTATATGAATACATTGCTCATTACACAAGCATAAAAGAAGAATACAGACCCAGTAAGTGAGGATTCAAAATTCAGTGTTTTGTTTGTTTGTAAATGGAAGCTTTTCTAGCAGTAATGCTCAAGATGTCCTTGGTGTGTATTCACTACAGAAAGTGCAGGGGCCTATGTGGATTGCTAGGTAGTCTTTCATTTAAAAAACCTTGAAGAACATTGATCCAGGCCAGCCCGTTCACGGCAGCTGGACTTTTAACTAGACTGTTTCCTGCTGCTGGTGACTATGCCAAATGTGGCTTCCTAGGTCAAGTGCTAGAGGTTTCTGTCAAAGGTGTCAGGTCTTGTTCTCATGGAAAGGAAGTGTTTCTACAACTAGTGCTGTAGAAACTGCTGTGGTACCAGTGAGATGCTAATGGAAATTGTGAAGTATCTTGCTTAATTAGTTCTTCTCCAGTGGCCAGTTTGGGTGACAGATACAAACCTATTGCTGTTGTTAGCCAGTGTTGTTTTTTAGCTTAAATAGTAGAGGCCTGTGCTTAAGTAACCAAGGTTCTGGTTTTCTCTTTACTGTGGTGAGAGTCGTTAAATCCATATGGCTCATACTACTTGCATAGTGATGGCTCCAAATGCTGCAGCTAGTGGTATTGCTGCAGGGCTTTGCACTGTAAAATATTATAGTCCATTAAATAAGGGGAACAAGCTATTCCTAAACTTGGCTTATTTGATCTTTTCAAACTTACCCTCAAATGATTAAGCAAACAGTGGCTTTTCCAGCAATCTCTAGTTCTGTTATCTGCTTAACACAATGTTATCTGCCAAAGACACCTTGAACACAGTCCTGCTGTGTACTTGCTAGTCCTGATGAAACATAAATGAGCAGTTATTTCTATGGCATCTAGACTGTCTGGGTGGGATGGAGAGGATGGATATTGATTTATATCTAACATAAGCTTGAAGCTTCTTGCTTTTGTCTTAATATTAGCACTCAAACAGCAAGTAGTAATTAGGATGATAATCAAAACTCTGAGCTCTTTTCAGAACTGTGTGAGTAACAAGATCCTTCATACACATAATGGGGAATCTGAATGAAAATTTAGATGTCTGTAAATGTCTAGTGGTAGATTTATTTTTCCAAAATGAGTGCCCCTTGACACTCAGCACTGGTCTCCTAGACCTGGACAAATGTGAATAGTGTAAACTCTGGAATATAAACCTTAGCTGTGGAATATGATTTTTGCTACAAGTTCAGCTGTAAGCTTTGATCTTTGTTACTTTTACTCTCATGCTTAAAGCAAGTTTCATTCTTCCAACTCCTAAAAGCTGGCAGGAGAACGAAAAGACCACTCTCCTGAAGTATATCAAAAGTAGATTATCAGTCCTTCATCCCTGGAGTTGTGTTGACCCTGGAGTGATTGAGTATCCCTTTTTCAGTCCACATCATTTTGTACTTCTCTTATTCCTTAAATCTCAAATCAGCAGAAACTTGGACCTTTACCTGGCTTTTTATGGCAGCTTGTAGAAATGTCGATGTGAATATGCTCTGACGGTAAACACCGCGTTCCACCTTTGGTCATTGCAAGCTGAATGATTTGAAAACCTGTGTAACCTTTTGACCAAATTTGGGCTGATATTCAAAATCTTTAACAAAATCTGAAGCCAAAACAGCCCTGCTGACTTCAGATTTTTATTCTAAGCCACCTGTAGACCCAAATGTATGCTTAGGTTTGGGATGAGAAGGATTTAATGGGTCAGCTGTGACATTTGGGCAGGGATGTGCTGGTTCCCTTAGGATCCTGTGAGCAATGGCGTTCTCACCGCTGCTCTCTACTTATCTGGCACTGAAAAGCAATGGCTGCTTTCACCTCCTTTTCAGTGCTGCTCATGAGCATCAGCTACCCAGGGTAGTCTTTGTTAGCACCTGTCACTGTTTTCTTTTGCTTTCTAGCTCTTGCCATGGCTCTGAGCAGTGTGACACTGTGTGGGCTGCTCCATGTGGATAATCAGTGCAGCTCTGCATGCACCCCACATTGCAATGGTGTACAGGGTTTGTAGGTCCAGGTGAGAGTCCACAGCATGCAGGTGACTTAAAAGGAGCCTGGACCATTGATGTGGAACTGGGAGCTGTACGTTAAATGCCTTGCTCTGGCACACATCGTTGTGTGACCTGGCATCACAGCAATGTGGATTGGTCCAGGCAGGGATGTGATAGCTCTGTATTTGCATGAACCAGCTGAACAGAAGCTAGCTTCAGTCTGGGTACCATAATCAGCCTCTTTTTTTAGTCCTATTAGTGCAGGACTATGAGCTCTCTTCTGTTTGCTGTTATGTAAAGTGGTTCCCTGTTCCAGAGTGGGTCTTAAAAGAGCTAAGAAGTGATTATCAAGGTGTTTGGTTTTTTTTGACTAATACATATGATAGAGGAGAGTTGGGCTACTTATGTTTATATACATAGGAAAAATAGTGCAAAAAAAAAACTTCTGTGGGACCTGTATGGAAGTGGGAGTTGATTTGATTTTAAAACACCTACGTACATTGATTCTACCCACTCACATTCTTGTAACTGTGAGCACTTGTGTGGACTGGCATGGATCACTTGTGTGACATGGAGAAAAAGGGACGGGCTGTCAAGTCCTTTGTCTTTTGGATCTTTCCAGAATGGTGTTGACTGGTGAATTTTGGACGGGTCTCTTACGCTTTTTAGATGTCAACGGTTGTTATGACCGATCCTTTTGACTTAAAAAACTTACTTATTTCACCCTCCCTAACTCTTAACCAGAACTGCTGCGCATTGTCTTTGACCTTATTTTGTTATCTCCAGGTCCATAGTTTGTATTCTCATTGAGATAACAAGAAAAGTGTGTGTTGTAACCTTCAAGCATCTTTCATTCTTACCAATGTTTATGCTTGTGTTTTTTAAAAACAAACTAACAAAAAAAATCCTATGTGACATACCTGTATATTTTGAGACACGTATTTTGGACTGAGTTCTACATAATGCACCTGTAGATCCAGTGTCTCCAATATGCTTCACGTTTCTCTTTAGGACCTTTGGGTTGCCTTGGATGTGACAGCATCCTAAGTGCTCTGATTCTAGCTCCTGCTCCTCTGTGGCTGGCTCTGACATCTAGCATGTCCATGCTTACAATGCCAGTTTAAAAACAAAACAAAATAATCAAAAAAAACCATAACCAAAACAACATTTAGCGTTCAGGTTGTGCTGTTTTCCATACATTCTGATGTCTAAATTCCACTTTATTGATGCAACATAGGATGCTTCAGGCCATGCTCTCCAGGGCAGTGATTGCAACTCCTCATGTGATTTAAATCACTTGGCCAGCAGCCCTTATCACCATAGGCTTCATTCCACTCTTAAGAGTGGCTGGTGCATGTTAGCTACACTGGTTCCAGTGCTTGTAGCCTCAGGATTTATGCCTCAATAGTGAGAATATGCTGGTATTTGTTGTTATACACCTGAGACCCACAGGCTTATTTTACTGCATTTAAGTAACTGGTTTATCATACGAGCATGCAGGAAGGTCTAGTGTGTCTGTAGCCATCGATCTCCCTAGGCATACAGTAGTTGTTTATATTGCCCTTGCTTATCTGACTGTTCTTCGCTGTTTTAATACGAACCATACCAAATAAAGCTGCCTGAGAACTGAAGATTATGTATGGTATTTGTCACTTTTAGGAAGGGGAGTTGGTTTAATGTTGGCTTTTAGCATTTGCTAGGCCTTGTCTCCTTGACAGAAAACAACAGACTAAAATGATTACCAAGAACAGCTGCTTAGAAAGGGTTTTGGATATTTTTTCCTCTTTTGCTGACCTGAACCACGGCAATTATAAGTTCTGGTTATTGTAAACTTACCACAGAACACAAGGCATACCTTAAAATGATGTCATGTCTAGACACACAATTCAGGTATAAATTATGCAGAGAAAGTAGCTCGTTCAGTGGTTAAACTGTAAAAATTTAACAAGATATTTCTGTGTCTCTAGCCTTCACTCTTGCATACGTATTTCTTTACCTCTTACCAGGAGAATTCTGTGACTGCCTTTTAATTTTTTTGTGTTGGGAGATGGAATTTCCTCCATGTTCTCCATTTCATTTCCTATTTCTGCCTCTCTGGGTCTCAAGGGAAGCGGTGTAGCCATCTACTTAGAGCAGAGAACCAGAGAGGAAGACTCTTGGGTCCAGTCATGACTCAGCCAAGGTCACACAAGGGGTGATATACGGCAGCCCTTTCAAAACCAAGCTGGCTATTTTGGATAGATGTGTTTTATGGGGTGGGGGGGGGAAAGAGAAAAACTCCACTGTGGTGCCCAGATGCTTGATTTTCAGAAGTATTCACTATTTACAGTCTCAGCAACATCCCTGGTGTCACTAGTGGGGTTGCCTGGGCCTTATGTTTGAGGGTAAGTTGGACTGTATTGACAGCAGGCTTGACTATTTGGTTATGCTTGTTGAATTTCTGTCTAGAGTATCTGTTGCTGCTCTGCATGTGAATGGTGGAGTGTAGCTGAGATGTTCTGGGCAGTTCATGGCTGGGGTGTAGTGCCTTGCAGGCTCAGAGGATGGGTGCTGCAAGAAAAGCACATGCAGAAGTCACATGTCCCATCGACCATCAGTTGTTTGGGCAAAATTCCATTGACTTCGTAGGGAGTCCCATGTTGAAAAGGGCCTAGCTACTCTATTATTATTATCTATATGTGCTCATATTTTAATGCACATTTCCTCATGCATGACCTGGCCTTAATTTCATGATGAGATTGGAATGGTTGGCTTACCACCTGTTGTAATCTACACCCTCTGGGTACCTGCTATGGGGACTTTGAAGAGGGAAGAGGCCTGTTGGGTTAACAACCCCTGTTCTTTATAGCATATTCTGTTTTGCTTTTCCTGGCCTAATTACATGGTCCTCAAGTGAAGGAATTTGGCAAGAATATTCTTCCTTTTTAACTGGTATTTGGTCTCAAATTCTCTTGGTAAGCCTTTTCGGTCATCACCGTAATAGCATGCTGCCGTCCAGGATCTCTTTTCTCTATCCATGTAGATGGCTGTTGTGGATTTTGCTCCCAGGTCCAAATCTGATGCCCGTTCTTGCTTGAAGCGCACCTTGCTCTCCCCACATAGCTGCTCTGCCGTGTGTGTGTCCCCTTGAGGGTAATGCTTCTGCTTCAGGCCGGTAACTGTGTTTGGATCTAACTGTTTTCGTACCTGGGCCCCTCGTGATCTTTCTTCACCTGTAATCACATTAGTTCATTTCCTGGAAGCTGTCTACGCTGCAGGTCTCTGGAGGCAATTTTTAATGCTCAGTAAACAGAGATGGCAATTGATGGTATAGAACTTGTTCTGTACTTGTTGCCATAGAGACGGTTTTTGATGTATACTGAAGAACCGTTTCACCCTGTCTCCAGTGCATGCAGCAGTGCTCTGGTTCCCAAAGGGGCATACATGTCTGCGTCTCATTGACTTGGCGTGTCCACACTGGCAGTTAGTTTGCTACAAAGGGGAGACTTCTTTGGTGTCTGCAAACTTAGGCAGACGAGCCATAAGCCTTGATTCACTCGCACTTGCCTGCCTTTCGGATAGCACAGTGATCAGGTCAACTTTCCTGCATTCCACATAAATGTCAAATCTATTCTGGAACTATGACTTCCCCATCCTGGCCTGATGTTTGTGATCAGAAAGTCCCAATTTGCCTGGGGCCTTTTTGATTTTCTGTTTCTCAGGATCATACCAAGACTTGTTTTCATTTGGATGCATTTATATCCATTGCTTTTTCTGGCCTCCTTGCCTTTTCCAGCAGGGAATCACCTTTTTTACTGCATTAACTACTTTTCTGCATTTGCACCCTGCTGCGTTGTTATTCGCAAATGTGAACATAGCGTGCAACTTGCAAGGCTCCCAAAGGCCTTGGAGTGGTTAATGCAGCGTGCAGTTAGGTGACAAGCCTTGTGACACTTATGAATGAACTGCACCACAAATGGTTATAACATCTTCAGAGATCGATAAACAAAACGATTGTGTGCAGCGAGGCCATGAAGTAGATGCTTCCACTGAAATACTTTGTTGTATTAAGAGTACTCAAGGAATTAAAACTTCCAGACTCTGCACCCTTCCAATAGATTACACAGGCTGAGGTGGCCTTAGGGCCCTCTTTCAGTTTTAATGGAGTGATTGTTTTTCTACATAGACTTTTTTTATGGCTATTAAACGTAGGAGGAGGGTGTTAATACAGCTCTAAATACTCTGTCAGCCAAAGTTTGTCCTCACCCCTGCTTCTAGGATATCCACTTGCTCTGTCCCAGTTTTCCCATGTTCGTGGCTTTTTGGAGGTGCTTTTTCCTTTGTGAGATTCTTGACCAGTTCAAGTGCAAACAGATGGAAAGCAGCAGAGATCCAGCTCTATAGCAGCACCCTGGCCAGGGTCTTAATTCCTATGAAGTGATTGGTGCTCAGGGACGGGGGCTATAGCCAGGAACTGTGTAGCATGGGGCAGGATGCAATAAATTCCTGCATGTGTTGTCTGCCGCATTGTCCCTATGCCGTTTTTTCCCACCTCACCTCCCCTTTCATCCTGTCTTTCCAAATCTGCAGCCTGGTTTCATATTCTTGTTTGCCCAGGTGGAGTTTGCTCCCTTTCCTGGAATATAGGGATGTTCCTCTCTTGGGTTGGTCCACGGGCAGAAAGCTACAGACTTGGCTGGCACTGGTCGCCTCTCTAGGTTGATGGGGACAAAGGAGTGGAGGCAGGTGTTGTGCAGGAGCTGGAAGAGATGTATGGAGAAACGCTGCTTCAGACGAGTCATCTTGCCACCTGGTTCTGTTCTATGGTTTTTAGGAAATGTTCTGCAGTAGAGGAGCAGTTTCTTTGGATAAAGGATTCTGGACCTGCTGAAAAAGCTATTTTCTGTTGTTTCTGGTGTCTCTACTTCAAATGCCTGCAAGACAAAAGTAAACCTTTTGAGCCTTACTTAGCACAGGATGTGGTCATGCAGCCTTTGGACTGTTTGTCCCGTTAGTGAGAATCCTGACTAGTGGGCCCAGTTTTGAGTTCATGGATCAACTGTTGTCTCCTGAGTAGGGCTGCCAGCAGAGACTTGTCCCTGACCTGACCACGTGCCAACAAGGAGAATCATCCAGTGAGACCACCATGTGTGCTTCTCATGTAGAATTATTGTTCTGTAACTTTTTCAGTGTCAATGTGAGCCTCCTTCAAACAAGTTTCATAACGTTGAAATTTGCAAATCCCATTGCCCCAGGGAAAATTAGCTTGCTCCAAAGTACTGCAAGTACTTGCTTCCTGCAAGTGATGCAGGAAGCAAAATTTCAGACTGTTCTGGGATATTGAATAGTGTGGAAGCTGGAGAGTGTTCCTACTTCTACTCCACGTGGAGTAACTTAGCTTTTTCAGCACCTTAAGGGCATTGACGTACATCCAGGGAAGGGAAAGTCGGAGAAATGCAAAAAATGAAAATGTGAACCAGAGGTGCTTAGACAGAGACCATGGCCTGGATATGAGATTCTCTTTTGCCTCATTTTTCATAGGATTTTTATGGGAAAAGGAAGCAATATGATCTCTGGGGAGAGCCCACCTATCCCGCAACCTTCTATTCAGAGATGGCCTTTACTGAGTGCGTGTGTGTATAGATAATCTCTTACAATATTAATGTGAAGCAGAACTTCCTAAGTTCTTAACCCCATCTCTGTAAGCATCATTGCTAGGAGTTGTGTATGGACAGTTGTGTTTAATTCTAGTAGAAATAGTCTCACTCAGAAGAAAAAAAAAGTGTTTGGGAAGCTGTAGGACTAGCTGCTTCTCACTCCAGCATTGTATTTGGGCCAATGCTGGGTTGTCAACTAAAACATGCATGGGCGAAAGTAAAGCAGTAAACGGAGCATAGTGTAAAATATATAGCAATGCTGACCTTGAGTAGATGGTTGGATTGATTAACACAGAGTAGTGATTCCTATTGATATAAGATAGCAAATATACGTAGAAAAATGTATACTGGCTATGTGGATACGCTTGTTTTTGTTGCATCTTTGCTCAGAGATTTTCATGTTCTGTGTTTGTATGACTGACAACCCACTTTGGCATTTTGACTCATGTCATCACATGACTCTATAGGGCAGTCCTGTTGTTTTTCAAATAGTGCTCTTAGCTGTACCAATAAACCAAGCTGTGAACAGTGGGAACAGACCGTATCACATTTTTTCGTAATCTCCATTGGAGCTCTGAAGTGGAGCTTTGAGTGACTGGTGACAGATCTGCACTAAGTTTGGAAGCAAATGCAAATTATTTCAGAGAAAATCTTTTTTACAGAGCAAGCCTCTGCTGGCTGGGGAGGAAGGATCAGATATATTCACCTAGGTTTTCTCATCTAGCCAGCTTTGCATTCCTTTCTCTGCTTCACTCTTATGCTTGTTTCTTTTCAGTTCCCGCCCNCAGCCCAGGTCAGGAGCAGGCAACCCATACAGTTTTGGGGGTTGGGGTGTTGATGTGGACTCACAAATCCCAGCCTCAGCTGCTGTTCTATGCCCAGTCTTTGCTGGCTCACAGCAGCTCCCACCGGTGCCATCGTTCACAATTACTTCTGGGTACCAGTAAGAAGCCCTTGTCCATAGGGTCAGGTACTCCAAGCTCCTCTGCTTGTACTCTACACCTTTTTGTTCCCTTCTTCTGGACTGTTAATAGGGAATAATCACACCTATCAGGCTTCCCTAGGAATGGGGAGAAGGAACTGGAGGTAACTTTTTCCTCTTATCTGCATCGTACATGACACCTCAAACCTCAGGTGCTGTGGACGGATTTTTGTTCTGCATGTGCTATAGGAGAGCAGTAATGCCTGGAGAAGCCTTTTTTTGCAGCTGGCACTAAACTGAGTTTCACCTGTGCTGCCAAGACAGTGGGCTAAGCATCATCTCCATCTTTTTTTACCACCTCCCTCCAAGTTTCCAGAATTGCAAAGGCTGCAATTGCTCTCCTGTGCTTGCCTCTTCAGGTTGAGGGAAGGTGAGCAAATGTTCATAGCTATCACCCTGGCTATCACTGCACAGTGGTCTGGAGGATCTGCCTCTAACTCTTTTCCAGCTGCTCCCTGTGGAAAGGAACTGGAGGGCAAATCCAGCAGTATCTTCTGTCCTGTTCCTTAGCCACCTGAGGAAGGCATCTTCTGTGCATGCTTTCTGCAGCTGCCTTCCCTGGAGGGCTTTATGTAAATACAGGAGGCCTGCTGGCTTGTGAGGGGGAAAGTGATACTTTGGAAATTGTGAGGCTCTATGATTTAACTCTTTAGCTTCCAGAGTTCAAAAGCACTGACTGCCCTTCAACATGCCAAGTAGTCCTTCCCAAATGTCCTGCAGCTGAGCTGCGAGGCAGCCTGTTTCCTTCCCAGCATCCTTCAGATCCCAGCTGTGCAGGTGGGAGATCAGCAGGGACCAACACAGCAAGAAAAGGTGGTGAGAGCAAAGGCCCAAGCTCTGCAAAGGAAAGCTCTGGGAGTGGCTCATTGCCCTCCCCACCTTTCCTAAAGCTCAGCAGCACTCATGGAGCTGGAATGGGGGCTGCATTTATCAAATTCCTGTCTGCAACAGCAATGCAGTTGTTTTAGATTAGTGTACAAATAGACATTAGTGTAATACATCTGTTGTTAATCCACATCTTGGTAGAAAAGAGATGCCAACACATCGTTTATTAGCCACGTCGATCCTATAATGTCCTTTCTTTTGTCTTTTGAGTATGTAATAGGTTCCAGGATGTCTTTTATTTCATTGTATACCACATTTCCTCTTGTCTAACTTAGCAGGACATAATGCGTTCCAGGATGTAATTTATGCCATTTTGGAACTGGACACCACACAATGTATCCTGAACTTTTCTGAAAATGTTCTGTGTGCTAGTTGTTGTGCTCAGCACACAGGTTAGTCTTCGCAGACTTGATGGGTATAAAAAGCAGGAAGACTTGTAGGAAGAAAAGCAACTTATTTGTAGTCCAAGGTGAGCTACAAGATCATCAGGAACCCTGGATGCTGGTACAGGAGGCTGCAACTCTTATGCTCTTGGTTTGTTCAGGAAACCAGACAGAGAAGTGGTAGCCCACCTTAAAATCCTATTCTTGACTGCTTGCATAAGAAGACACTGATAGCCTCGGGGAAGAGCACACTGAAAAGCATCGAGGAGTAGTTGTCACTGATGCATCTCTCCTTTTCCATGGAAATAGAGGGCTGCTACTGGAGTATTTTTATCTGATTGTACCAAAACTCTGTGCCAGCCCTAAGTGAAAGAATGAAAAATCCTTAAATGACTTTTTCCTGTTTAGTGATATTAATGGGTTTTGAGCAGCAGATGACATTCACAGGTGATGAGGGAAGCAGGGACACAGGGCCTGCTGAACTTTGGGGAGGTTGGTGGTATTTTGATTGCAGTATGATTGTGTGGGGAGGAATTGGCAGTGGCTTCTTGCCTGATAGCTTCAGCAGGAGTCTATTCCTTTTTCTTTTTTCTCAGCCATGTTTTAAAATCCCACCCAGAATGATGGAAGCCCAGTCCTACATACACTGCGTTATCCAAAGGTCAGCTTTGGCCTGTGCCAAGTGTTCACTGTGCAGTGAAGTAGGACACGAGAACCATAAGCTGGTCTAGCTTCTGCAGGGAGAAAGGAACACCCTGAGCATGACCTTTGAGTTTTAGGACAGACCAACTGTTGTTGGTCTACAACTGTAGAAATGTTTTAAAGAGAAAGTATTTTGGCAAAATAAAATGTTTTACTCCTCTTTCTTTTACTCATCACACGATCTCACAGGAGACAACTTACCTTGTGGTGTCCCAGCTTCCCTGCTTTGCACCCCATTCTGTCTGGTGTGTGTCTGGTTTCCGATGCGTTGATTTTGAGTCTTGAGGACTGGAGGGGAATAATGACAACATTAGCTGCAGATCTGAGCTTCTTGCTTTATCAGAACTTTTTCTTTAGTGTGTGCTGGTTTTAGCACATAAATAGTACAGGGAGTTTGGGAATGTGTTGCTAGGGGTAACCAAGATGTAAGACCAGAGGGAATAATGTTAATAAAATAAATTGCTGACTTGGAGCAGCCTGATAACTCAGACGGGTGAGTTCTTAGGCTTGACATCATATTTTGCTCCTTTCCTCCTGCTCTGCCCCCCATCAGCTGCCTCTCACTTGCAGGCACTCTCATTCATAGGGTTGTAGTTCAGTTAAATCTAATACAGTGTCATGCAATTAACACACAAGTCTCTTGTGCCAGGATCTCTTGTTTCCAGAGAACTGAATGTTAAAAATTTTATAAAGGAAAACTGTTGTAGAAATGACAGGCTCTTAACCATCTCCAAACAGCTCAGCACCGTTCTTCTGTATGAGATGATACGGGGGAAACAGCAAGCAGCAGAGACGCCAGTGAAGCAATTAATTTTCTTGTTGAGGCACAGGAGTACTGGAGGATAAGGAGGAGGAGAGAAAGCAGTTATCTGCTTTGTGAATAACAGCATTGTGTCTGTATTGTGCTATAAACATAGAACAGGGTCTCCAACTCAAAGACCTTACTGTCTGCTTTAATTAAAAGATCACAGAATTGAAGCACTTGTGAGATTTTTTTTGCATGTGAGCCATCTCAGGATCTCATTGTCACATAGCACCTACACAGTCAAGATTTCTGTGTCATTCAAAAGATGTTCAGAACATTTTACCGCTATTGAGACCAGCTCTGTTTGCGTCAGGACAGATGAACCTACCTGAGCACAGCCCAGCAGGTAGGTCAGGGTGCCTGAGAAGAAGCTTTTTTCAAGAATAGTTTTTTCTGGTAAATATTTGATGTAGGGAGGTTTCCACTTTCCTTTCAAAGCAACTGATCCAAGCACCTTCCAAAAACATCCTCCCTGGCACTTCCTATTGGCACTTATCTTGCAGGCTGGTGCCTGATGCAGGTGGTTGCTGCTGAGGGCCTAAATGGCTGCACTTCTGTCCTTCTGCCACATAACTTTTAGAGACCTTTAGGAGGGATGTGTGCCTGTACCAGAGGAGGTAGGAAGAGCAAGCCCCAGTACACTTTACATGCTGTACAGGTCGGGACCCCGAGGGATACCATGCCTCAAGAGACTTGCCTTTGGTTAGCAAAGAGACAGTCAATGGAAGATCCTGATGCTTCTTAGTCCTGTTTCTTAATCCAGAGTTTGTATTTTCTTTCCCTGGAACAGAAATGGTAAATTTCTGAACAATGGAGGCTACTTTGTTCACATGAAATTATCCCCCCCTCTTTTTTCTACTAGACCAAGCCACCTTTGTGTAGTGCTACTGACAATCTAGTGAAATACACCTGACATGGGCTTGTGTGCCCCTACATGCTGCATGTGTATAGCTGTTGTCCCAAACATTTGGCCTCTAAGCTAATTGGCTTTCCTGGGGTACAGATAAAACTGGCTTGTGGTTCACATCCAGTCCTTGGTCCGTCAGTTGGCTGTCCTTGCTCTGATATTGTCTTTAGAGAAATGTACTCTGGTTCAGCAGCTTATAACAGCCAGGTGAACCGCTGCCTCGGCTGTATGTGCTCCTATCAGGTTCCTGTGGGCAGAAGATTGCAATTATTTCCTTGCCCTTTCAAAGACAGCGTTGTGTTGCTCTGCATGCCTTCATATGGTAAAGCACTCTGTAGCTCTAACAAGCTTGGCTGGAGTAATCATTCCTTCTTGGCAAATATTTCCTATGACTTGAAGCTGTGTGGTGAGACCAAGGAGTTGTCTTTGTCCTTGCTCTGGGGTGGCAGTGCTGGGCGCCAGTCACTCAGCTCCATCCCTCTCTGTCAGCGCAGAAGCAGGTATCTGTGCACGTGGGAAGGGAGAAAAATGCTTTTATTTTGGCTGTGGACCCCCAAATTCGATGAAGGCTAAGAATGTGCTATTCCCATATTGATCTTTGGGTTGGTCAGAAACAACATTGCTGGTGACATGACTTCCAAGACCACTGTAGGATGCGGGAAATGTCTCGTGTATAATTATACTGCCTGATGTCTGCTATGCTTAGAGTTGTACAGGGAAATGCAGCACGCACTGAGGGAGCAGGACGTGTGTGTTGGGAAGTGTAGGCAAAGCAACCAAGACTGGAGACTCTTAAAATGCCTTAGATTGATTTTCCTGTTGTGCTTTTTCAGCTAAAGTTGGTACACTTTCAGGTACTCTTACTTGCACATCCTGTGGTCCAGCATGTTATATTTGGCTCGTTGCTACCCCCGAAGCCCCAGGAACTGCTCTGAATTTGTACCAGCGGTGCTGAGGTCAGACGTGAAATTGATATGAAACTTGGCAAGCAGTGCAGGCAGAAATCAGCTTTGTGGAGGCTGGGTGCAACTGCAGATGTGTGCTTCTGCCATTCTGTGTATCTAGTCAGAGAGGAGGTTTAAAGGGGCTTAGGAAAAAAAAAACAAAGGAGAAGTCACGGTGTGATGCAGTGTTTTGGCACCACTGAGTTATTTTGCTTAATAGCTTAGAGATGATTTAATCTCTGAGATAATTAAATTGAAGGTGTCATTTCAAAAGATAACAATGTCTGTGTGAGCTCTGTTAGGCTTGGCATAGGATTCAGCTTGTTTTGTAGGGATTGAGGGATTTTCTTGTGTGGAGCGTGGGGGAGGAAAGGCAGGGCTAGTTTGATGGTATTTATTTCCACCCTTTCTTGCTATAAAATATACTGACATAATGCAGAGCAAGAAAGCAGCCCCTGTGACCTCCAGAGGATGAGAGCGAAATACTCCCCTGGACTTTAATGTAGCTTCTGACAATGAAACCTCTTAGATCAAGCTCCGTCTCCATGTGTCCACTCCTGCAACCTGCCAAGGGCCCTGCGAGCTCTGCAGGGACCAGAAGTACAGGCGTGTGGTCCCAGGGTTCTGTGCCACCACTTATTTCGGCTGGGAAGTCATCGTATCTAGAGCTGACGTGGTTTGAGTCTTGCTCTGTGCCTCCCTCAGCCTGTGCCCTGCTCGGCAGTGGGCTTATGCAGTAATAGTCTGGTAGCAGATTTCCTCCTCTTTGAACACTGTATTGTTAGTAATATTTTCCCTAGTTGCTGGATGCTGCATTTGGTTTTTTTGGCCTTGATGCTCTGCTACCACCACTTTAACACCAGCTGTGAGACCCTTGAAGAAGAAAGGCTGTATGTAATATGTCTGTATTTTATTTTATTTTTTTTCCCCCCACTTTCCGTCAGTTCTGATGTGAAAGGAAAAGTTAAGCCTGGGCATTTCAGTGGTGTGGCTTGTGATTTACACCAATTTATATAGAAGTTGGCGGGGATTTTTTTTTTTTGTTACTGGCAGGAGAAACAAGGGGACTTGGGACCCCTTCTGGTGAATTACTTAGAAAAACAGCCAACATTTAAAATTACAGGTTTGGAATTGAACTATGTATTCCAATGAAATAAAAGATCTATGAATAATGTGTCTTTAGGCTGAAATATTTGTTTGTATGTTTTATGTAGTAGAGAGGAAACAGGATATAATTCCTATTAGTAATGTATCTATTTTCCCCAAGCAGAGAAACAGCTGTCTGGTGGAAAATTTGTGTTTGCTCCATAAATGTTAACTTTTTTAAATGGTATATGGAGCTTTAATCTGTCTTAGTTCAACTGATTTGAAAGACTACTTTGGGATTGCATGTCCTCCACAGCGTAGCTCTTCTTTTCACAGTGAGCATCCATCAGTCGCAACAGATTTAACGCAAGATTCATAAATCAAGGGCAAGTTTGTCTATTTGCTCTGATTAGCATCTTGAGGATCATCAAATCAGACTTAAAAATGCTTCTTGTATCTTTGCTAACAGCTCAAATCTGACCAAACTGTTCTGTGACTTGGAAAAGTCCGACTAAACAGGAGGAACTATTTTTACATGGGGCTTTTTGCATTTCTTGTGTTGCTCTGGACCTAATGTAATCATAGAGCAGGTTATTTTTTATTGGGACCTATGTTGTGATTTTCTTCATGGCAATAGAAGTCTGAGTAAACTTGATTAAGTTACTGGATTCACTTCTGTTTGAGACAGAAATTGCCACAGATTCCTTCCACAGGAAGGTCTTCGGCACAGATCTTCTGATGCCATTTGGCGCCTGCCTTTACAGAGAGCAGAGGCCGATGCTGCTGAGGAGTTCAGCGTTTGTCTGATTTTCTTTTATCATCACGTGTCTCCTCAGTGAGACAGTGATGACATTGTGGCTGCAACGGCTTATCTCGCAGCGGGTAACCACAGAAGAGAAAGAATTACATAAACCCGTTTTCTTTAGAATTACTCCAGCTTAGCATGCGTGGAGTTGTATCTTGTGTTTAAACTCACTTTGTTTCTGGTTTTGGAGGCTGTATGCATGTAATCTGATTTCAGGGAAGTTATGTTGGCACAAAACTGGCGCATCTCCTGGGTAAACCGGGACTCGCATAGTACTCTTCTGGAAACAACTCCTGAAAAGGTCAGAGCTTCCCGCAAGTCTTAATGACCTTTTCAGGACTTGGTTGCTCACTTGATCTGCATGAGAAAGATCAGAGCTAGGGGCTGACCATGGTCATGTGAAGAAAAACGTCTTTCCAAGTACTGTTTTATTTTTAAGGTGTGTGCCCAAGAGCCAAGTGAAACCTTGTACAGGTCTTGCAGAAGGATAAGTTAGAAAGCAATTTGTTTTCCCTAGTGCAGAAAAGCAGTGCCAGTTTCAGATGCCCTGGGTGCCTGAGATGTCTGCTGAGGGCTGATGGATATGATCCAGTGGCTGATTGATATAATCTAGGGGTCTCATCTTTCTGGAGCACCTGGAGACCAGGTAGGGGCTCAATGGTAGATGCCTGTGTTTAGGTGGTTGGATGGCACCTTGGGCATGTATTTCGTGATTGAATGTAAAAGCTGAGATTAGAGCGAATTCGTGACCAGTGTAGGTAACACGCTGAGATGGCTTGCAGGAGGGTGGTACCTTCTAGGTGTCTTGCTTCCCACTTGGCAGACCCCTTGTGCTGCATCTGGTGATGGAGGACAGGGTTGCTTTAGGGGGTTGTGGCCTTCAGCACCATTTCTTCCCTCTGTTCCATGCCTCAGAAGCACCGAAGTTGGACAATGGGTAGAGGGCACTGCACTGCAAATCAGGGTGGGATGGCAGTGAGCTGGAGAGCATGGGGTGATACCAAATGGTCAGGATGGGAGGTGTGATGAGTCTGCCAGGCACCTCTGTTAATCCTGTAGAAATGGCTGCTGATGCACAGAAGCACAAGTGAGAGTGATTTGACAGTGTTATTTTGGCAATGGGGTGGGGAGAGGATTGATAGAAGATTTCAAGCCATACTAATGATTTTTAGGATGGGGAGGAAAGCTTGTTTCTCTTGATTAGCACATTTTTGGTGGAAACAGTTTGGTTTAAAATTTCTGATTTTTAACTCAGATTTCACATTTCATTCCTTTGTACATGTATGAGAATTAAGGATTTTTGTACACATTTGGGTCACCGGGAGTCTTTTCTTTAGCCTGCAGCCTTTGGAATTAATGTGATTTCTTTTTCCATCTTTCCCATTCAGAACTAAAAGTAACAATACTGACGTATTTGAAATCATAACTATTGAATCTTACAAGAAACCTTGTCTACGTAATCTGCGTTAATTAAAGTTATTAATTTGAAGATAATTAAGTAAACACTTATCAGAATTGGATTAACCTTAATTTGATGTTCTTCAGAAATAACTAAAACTGAATGATGGCCACTTACACTGGAAAAAAGATGCCTACGTAGGGTTCAGTGTGGTTTAGCTATTTCACTTTTTAAGGTCAGACTTCATAGATAACACAGGTTCTTCTGAATTTCTATGTGCAGACAAGCCCCTTGCTTTTAGATGTAGCATCAATTTATTTCTTCCGCCTGAGTGGGATCAAGGTGTTCAAATGTGCTCTGTATTGGTACCTGCATAAAATCTGAAGGTGTAGTATCCATCCAGCAAACACACCTGTACAGTAAGTATAAAAGTGTGGGAGACCTGGTGTGTTCTCACCACTCTGAATCAGGAGCAACTCAGCTGAAGGTGGTTGGAGAGCATGAGTGTAAAGCTGTCATAAATGGAAACACAGTGGAGACCCATAGCACCCCCGGGAGTCCTGGGCTGCGTGAGGAAGAAAGAGTTAATGAGCTCTGTCCAGAGGAGTAAGCGCAGGAGCTGCCATTCGGTGCTGACAGACAGGGAGTCACTTGCTGCCTGCAGCTTCTATCAATTTCCACTCTGTTGTCAGCAGGTTGTAAATAAAGGAGCTGCTGTGCTGCTCTCCGGGACCGCGGCAGCTGCTGAGTGAGTGTGCAGGTCTGATGGATAATGAGGAGGCCTGATTGCACCTCCAGCTCCCTTGGCTGCAGGAAAGGACACGTCCAGCTCCGGCCCAGCAGTGGTCTGAATGGCTCTGGGAGGCAGCATAGGGCAGGAAGGGTTTTGGTTGGGTCGCTTGTTCACCCCAAGGAAATAAACTGCTGTCTGAGGCGAGCTGGGTCGGATGTTTTGGCAGCTCTGAAAGAGAAATAGGATTAAAAATAAATGGAAGAATTCATCTTTTCAAAGAGAAAAATGGAAGAAGAGGGAAAGGGTCCAGTTAGGCTTTAAAACTTGAAATCAAGCTGAAAGCTGTTGCCTGCTCTCAGAGCTCCTGAGAAGACATCCAAAGAGCTAGCTTATATGTTTTTGCATATACTGTGACCCAGGACTGCTAGCAAGCTGCGAAACGGAGGCTCCTGAGTTCTGCTTTGTGGCTCTCTGACCAACTCCTGCATGTGTTGTGGACCAAATTAACTGCTTTTGAAATGCTGGCCTGAGTAATAATTTTTGGGATGTCTGGTTTGGGAGTAGCCAACTCCAAGCAGTTTCCATCAGTGGTTTGGGGTAAGGAGAGTCTTAAACAAACAAACACACGCCACCCCCTGCTGCCACTGCTGCTCAGACATCCTGAGCAGACACCCATACTCTGCAGTTCCCAAGTTCATTTTCCACACTAGAAAATGTTGACTTTCATCTTTGTCTTTCTTTTTCTGTGAAATAAGAATGTTACAATAAATTGCCTATCCCCAGTAGTTGCTGTAAGGATAAGATGATGTTTGCAAAGCTAGTTTCCTCCAAGAAAACTTAGTTGTGAAGCAGACTTTATAAATCTGATGCCAAGACTTTCATGATGGTCCTTGCTCTATGGGAGGCCAAGATGCTGTGTAAATATGTTTTGAACTTATTTAGAGCACTTCTTGTCAGACTCCTGTGAGTCTTGTCCTCTCTGAACATGGGTGTTCCCATTCTCCAGTTTATTTTTCACATCCGTGCAGTCATCTGGAACAGCCCTGTTCTCCGGGTGAGGCTGTATAGGGAGTATTGAATTTGAACAGTATGGTGTTCATCCCAAGGAAACAGCAATTTGAGGTTACTCTAAAGCAATAACCCCGGGAGGACGTTGGCAAAGCTACAGCAGGGACCATGGGTTTGAACGGTGACTGTGGACTCAAGTGTCTGAAGCAAGGCAGAAAACTTTAGCTTTTGTTGAACGGGCATTTTATTTGCATTTGCTAGCCGTGATAAACGCGCGAGCTATTCCTGTCTCCTGCCTAGAGGACTGAGTATTTGGTTCTGTAACTTTAGCTGTTCAGCGTCTGGTTTGTTACACCCGTGCTTGAGAAGGGAACTCAGCAGTAAACTTTCCAGGTCTGTCTGCAGTTGATCTGCTTCAGTCCTACTGGCATTTTTGATGGGAATTTTATGACTTCTTTCTTGTGAGTTTGGTACATGTTTTGTTTTCTTTGGAGCCCGTATTGGCTCCTCTTGCCTTTCTTTTGGAAGCTCCAGTGATCAATGCCTTTGGTTGTGGGAACTCTTGCAGAGAAGAGAGTTCTGTCATCATTTATGGGGTACAGGAAAAACAGATGAAACAGTGCAATATATGCCAAATATTATCCTCCGAACTCCTCTTATCTGATATCTGCAGCTGTACTTGCTTAATGTTAATATTATTTTGCTTAGATTGACCTTTCTTTAGAGGAAAAAAAAAGCCGTGGAGTCCTCTGAAATCAGACATCTTTGTTCAGCAACCAGAATTCTCTCTGTTGATATTTATATGTATGATTCACTTCTATTGCATCAGGACTGGGTCTTTAACACTAATTGTCTGTGTTTTTCCAAAGTCACCTTCTGGAGAAGGCCATCAGCAGGAAAGGAGCTGTTACAATTTCAGAAGTTATTTGGATAATTATGAACGATAAGTATTTGTGCTAGTCAGCTTTATAAGATACAACACCTTTCTTTTAATCTGGCACTGCTCTGCCAGTCCAGACTGGAAGCTCAGGTAATCTCTTCAGCAAAGTAATAATTCATGAGATAGAGGGGCAGATTCTACATTTGTGTAATTGTCACATCTTTCACTGACATTTGTGCTGACTTATGCTAGGTGATCATCTGCTCCCAAGTCCTGTAAGTCATCTGACCAAATTAGTCCAAGGCTTGTTCATCAGCCATTGAATACTTATGCTTATTTTTCGATCTCTCTTGTAATAGTGCCTGGATCTCATGAAGGGAGTGCAATATAAATGCCAAAGCAGGTAAATGAAATAAGCAACAGTAAAAGTTTTTATGTCCCCCAGTAACTTCTGTAATCAAATAAGCTTATTTTGGAGGCAATGCATGTGCACTTGGCCTTTTAAGGGAATCTGTTGTTCTGTCTGGTAATGCAGACTCGCACTTCATCCTTAATTTCTACTGCAGCACTGTTATGACCCAAGGCAAGACATCCGTGCATCTTGCAAAGGAATTGTAATCCAAGCCCTGACCATTCATGATAGTAATGATAATACCGGAGCTATTAAAGAGCTCACTGCATGCAGCCAACAGACGCAACGATGTTTTTAATAGGTATAAAAGTGCCTTGTTATATTACCTGCCTGCACAAATAAGCTTAAATCAGAGTAGGGAATGGAGTATCTTAAACACACCAGTCTAAGATTCAAAAAACTTTTTTTTTTTTTTTTTTTAAAGTGAAAAGCTTAAATAATTTCCCCAGAAAGCCAGTTTGTAACTTAAGCCTTCCCAGGGAATGATCCAACGTGCAGTCTAATCATTTTATGTGACTATTTAATCTACTGTTTAACAAACAAAAATACTTGCAGTACCATAGCAACTACTGCACAGTTTGGTGCCCTTGGGACAGAGATCAGCTTCTTGATCCAAAGCAAACCTGCCTACTCTGTACTTTTAAGATATACTTTAAGGCAATCTTGTGGAACCATAAGGAAGACTTTCCAAATTCAGGCCCCAAATAGACTCTTTTTTGGTAAGAATATTTCATTCACCTGTCCAAATATGCATAAATGTGCTCCTTGCTTGGAATAAATAGGCATTCATAATTCTTCAGGGCTTCAAGGACGTAAAGAGTTCTGGTTTCTTTGTGGGATGGAGGTGTATTGTAGATAGGAGTCACATCATTTGTGCACAAAACCTGTGTGTACTGAGTTTCAGAGCAGTGCCCAGCTATTGATTCCATATTTGAGATGCTAAAGCATATTGTCAGCAGGAAAATCTCTAGTAGTCTTCTGTTTCTGTGCTGTTAAAAAAAAAAAAAAATCTCATTGTAGAGAATAGTATCTTTGAAGGATGAAACAGAAAGGAACTTCTAACCTGATTATGGCTGAAAAGCTTTAAGAAACCCTGCAGAAACATTCTTTTTGATACAAGACTGTTTCTTGGGTCTAAATACCAACCCTCTTAATTGCCCTCCATCTTCTGAATGTTTATTCCACATTGTGATCTCTGTAGCTGAGTTTTCTGCCCCAGCCTAACATATGCTTTGCTCTGTTGCTGTTGGATCTGCACCATGCAGAGGAAGCTGTCCTGAAGCACAGCACAACTGAAAAATGCAGCTTAATCATGGCTGTATTTCACTCAGCTGTGTTTGTGCCACCTGATGAACGTGCCCTGGATCACGGGGGTTTTATGGCTGTCATGGTGGATAGCATCTGGTCTTTTTTTCTGAAGAGTATAGATTTATCCTTAGGGTAGAAATAGTTCTGAGCCTTCCATAATTTGTCTTACATCTAGAGCTGGTCAGGAGTTTCCCAGCAGAGCTGTTTTCTATAAGAAAATACTGACTCCATGGGATCTCTGTTGTTGTTGTTGTGGGAGACCTGTCAAAACTGTTGATGGAACCAGGCAGTCAAGAGTGATGTTGGTGACCAGCCTTCCTGCTGCCTGATCTTTTCAATCAAGTCAAGGGTGAGCTGGATAGCTGTCTGTCAGCCGAATGCCTGATTTGTCCACTGCTGCAGCGCTGTGGGGCAGGCAAGGTCGGGCATGCTGGAGGGCATCCCTGTGGATGCATCCATGCCACTGGGAACTCTGCAACACCAGTGCTTTTCTTTCTTCTGTGGCACAGCCCACCAAATACTGGCAATTTGGAGTTGTCTTTGAAACCCAAATCCTTCGTGTTCACGGATTGGGTGCCTGAATCCTGTTATGCCATTACAGCATGGTTTTTCTGGGGGGTGGGATGTGCAGAGAGAAAGGAGACATTTTGGGATTTGTTAATGCTCTTATGAATTTGAGTTGCTATAAATGTTTTTGGGTAATAACTGTGATCTTCTTTATGGTAAATACACATTTTTCCCTTTCTTCCTCTTTTCTTTTCTCCTATTATTCTGCTAACTTCTGCTTTCGCTGTTCCTCTTTTGGGTTCACAGCCCCAAAGAAAGCTGCTAGTAAGCTTGCCCAAGAGAAATGCATTTCTCAGATACATATATGTGAAGTCTGAGAACTTTTCTAATTCAAAAACATAAGTAAAATGTTAAGTTACCACAATCCTAAAACAATATACTGTACTTCATCTAAAAAGAATCTGTTCCACATTGCAAGATCTCTGGGCACTGTATGTAAAATGATACCCAACTAAGAAATATAACTTATTAATGAAAGTTTTGACAGAGAAGATTTCATTTTGAAAATAATGTTCCCTAAAGCTTTTATGATAATTAGGTTTGAAACAGGGCTGTGCAGACACAATAATTTCCAGGCTGGGTGATCAGATTGAACTCTTTCCTTTTTTTGCTCACCCAACACAAAAGCCCCTTCAAAAGCCTCTCACAATTGGGCATGCCAGACATTTTATACTGGGTATTCCCAAGGTGGTCTAACAGAGGTGAAAAGAACTGAGGAAAAAACAAACAAAAAAACCTTCCCAAAAAAAGCTTCTTCCAAGCTTCCTTTGATGACTTCTCAAAATGTCCTTTAATGTAAAACAATTTGAAGGCAAAGTGGTACTCTCCTTTGCAACCCCAGTAAGCTTAGATCGAGGCCTTTCTCTGTGCAGCTCCATTATGCCCTTCTACCTAATCCGTGTCTTTACACTGCGCACAGCTCATTAGCAGCTTGAAGCAGGTGTGCTTGCAAGGCAGCTATTGGAAGAAAAAAATGCTTGTTTTGAATTACATCAGGAATATGGATGGGCATGTGTTATTGTCACTGCAGCTTAATGAGTTGCAGGTCATCAGTTTAGCCAGAGCAGCTGGCTTTTTGTACCCTCTGCTTGTTGCAGACACGAAGTCTGATGTATCGGCTTAAGCATCAGTGTAGAGAAACAGCATAGCTTTGGGTGCTAAGCAAGTAACTTACTAAACTGTAATAAATTAATCTTTTGCCATTTTCCATCCAGACCCCCTAGTCAATTACTGGCCTAAACTGCAATGGGGACATCCACCCAGTCTCCATACCTGCTTTAAATTGTGGTTGGTACTAGCCTTTATGGAATAGTACCAACACTGAGTGCTAGAAATACGGGTTTGTGCCTGTGGGATGTGGCGGTGACATCCTGAAGAAAGGTGAGTGTTGTGCTGCAACGGCACTGTAAAGGTAAAGTTCTGTGTGGGTGTACTGTAGTCAGCGTAGGTATGTCCTTACCAGTGAATTACCCGTAGATATATGGAAGGTCATCTCATTTTTAAAATGGTTTGCTGGCATACTGCACACTCTTCGGGCCCTTGATTTAGGATTTATCCCGTACCTGCCTATGGAGTAGCACTATCTTAATTGTTCTTGGCACAGTTCAAGATAGATGCAGCATCTCAGGCTCTGGGAGGGAGGAGTGAGAGTGTCTGGGGAGCAGAGGGGTGTTTTTCTGTTGTCTGGCTAGTTGATTTAATTGCCTGGAGTTCAGCTGCCTGAGCAGCTGAGTTTTATTGCATGATTTGTGTCTTGAGGTTTGTCAAGATGCCTAGATCCTTGAAGAAGTATTCTTTTTTTTCTCCGCTTTTTTAAAAATTTTGAATAAGTTGAACTAAATGGTATTGAAAATTTCTGATATTTTATCGCGCTCAAAGCTTCTCCAAATATTGATCCTGCTAACATCCCAAGCAGCTAGGTGAAGAACACGAGTTTCAATCCGTCTATCTTTTCAATGAATAAGACAGATAAATTAAAAGATGTTTTTATGGTCTGCCAAAGATATTGGTCACAGAGTTGGGAATAGAAATTGAGACCTTTGCTGCAGTCATCAGACCACCCTTCCAACCATATGCTTGTATTTCAGGGCTCAGCCTTTTTGCAAACACTTGTAATTAGTGATCTGTGCTGTGCTGTTCATGCTATCAGAGACATCTCCATTTAATTTATTATCCTGCAAAAGATCTGAGCCTTTACATAGTTATACCCTGGCTGTGTTCCTTTGTGAATTATTTACGGTAGTATTTTTGGTCTTCAGTCATCCAGTTTTGGCTAAAACTATTCTTCCTCCAATTTCCTGCCATTTATCCTTCATGTACTAAGCCAAACTTTTAGATTGTCCGATTACCACATTTCAGACGTTGTCATTAACCTCTACCTTGGAAGGAGCAGACATTACTGAAACCGTAAGTTAGCATATATAGAGCAGATGAGAATTTTTTCTTTTTTTGAAGGGATGGTGTCAGAAACTATTTTTTATTTTAAGCATCCTCTGCTTTTAATAATCAAAGGTTATTTTGTAACATAGGGAGGAGACTTGTTTTTTAAACAATTAAATTTTCGCTATTGATTTTGCTTGCTGCCACTTGAATTTCCCAGCTGGACAATGAAAAAGATTCCTTATTTTAGCCAGATCTTACAGTAAGCACTGCTTTTCACTTCCTTCAAGAAAAGTTATTTGTGGGAAGGCTGCAAGGGATCAGATATTTTCTCTATTTACGTTGTTTCCTTTTCAATTCTCATGCTCCAGGACAGTCCTATGATCTTTGTATTGGCAAGCAAATATTGCTGATTTCATAAAACCCAGCAGCACATTTCAGCGGGAGTTACAGCTTCTAAACTTCAGAGCAACAGTAAAAGCTTACCTGTAAAAAAGTTCTGTTTGAAGGCGAGTTGTACTATCTTCTCTTTAATTATAATGATGACTAAAGAGCTGCTGGAGACATAAAAGGACCAAGGCATTCTCTGTAGTTGCTTTATAGCCAGTGCAGCTGTAGAAAATAACCTAGTTTTTACTAAAGGCAAACAGGGAGATCATTAACTCTTCTGATACTTGAAAGATACTTCAGGAGTGCAACGGCTGAACGGTCCTTGCTAATAGGGATTTTGTGAGTGTTTTTGACTCTAAATACTACAGATATGATAATGTGGGCAGTATATGGGTAAGCAGATGATAAGATTTCAGTAAGAAAAAAAGGAATTAGAGACTGAAGGGTCCATTTTTATGCCAGAAGGGCACCAGAGGGAGAAAGTAAGAAGAGACCTGCGTATGTGAGTCTTCCCTTACTTTAGCCCCGTACCATACAAATTAAGCCTATTTCATCTTCTCTGCACCTTTTTACAAGTTGTGCATGAGTTCACATATGATCTATAGCTTGTCTTTGGCATAGTAGCATTACAGAGATGGACTGTCACGTCTTTGATCGTTTTAACAGAGAACAGGAACTTTCTTCTTGCCGGCTAGTTCTGATTTCTGTTTCTACTTACTCCATTGCTAAGGAAGAGGCTGTCTGTTTGACAAGAAGATCATCTTTTCATAGGAGTTGATCTGCTCCTGCTGTTTGTTCTACTCCTGGAGTCAGGATATGGGAATTGTGACACTGTAATCCTGTTCACAGCACCCCACTGGGACAACGTGAACAGTATGGTGGAGCTCCTGGTGGGAAGGACACAGAACAGGGAGAATCTCTGAAAAACTGGAGAATGCTCCTCCTCCAAACACCCTGCAAAATAGTGAAATGTGAGAAGGATGGCCCCAGTGAAGGATGTGTTTTCAGAAAATGTTTAATGTTAGTCCTTTAAACTCCAAGCATTGTCTGGGGAGACCCAGTTGCTCTTTGTAGTACGGGCTTACCATGAGCTACCCTCTTGGGAACAGCTCTTCTCCCCCGCCACCTGTGACAGCCCCTCACCTCTTTTGTGCAAAACTGTAGAGCTTGGTTACATTAAAATGACAGCAGGAGATTGTGAAGGAGCCTGAACAAAAAATGTCTCTTTAGTGAAATGGCTATGGCTCTTCGATTACTTCCATTCTATTTTGTCTTTGGTCTGTTTAGTTGTGCTTTCTTGGATTAGATGTTTTGTGAATATTAGTATCAATTTGCAGCCTAGTGACTTGAATATTTTGGTACCAAATAGTGCTAACCTTCCATTCACATCAAAAGAAATTTTGCTCAGCTAATGACTGAGGAAATCTGGCTTAGTTGCCTTTTGTAATATCTGCAGGTTACTCTGCAGTTCACTTTGTCTTTCTCAGTTTTTATTGCCCTAGGTGTCATCTGCAAACTTGTTCATGGTTGAGTTTATACCAATGTAACACCCCAAAAAAGAAGAGGCGTTTTAAAACTTTACGTGCAATAATCCAACCATCCAGATGTGTACGGAGAAGTTCAACCCTTAAAATGAGACGCTTGAAACTTTCAAGGTCAGAGAAATAAAAAATATTGTTTGAATTGTGCATTCTTCGCTGCTTTAGCAGAAACAGCTCTATGGACCTCTAGTGGTCTAAGGATCACAGACGTTTAACCACTGCTTTTATGTAGGATATAGCCTTAACAAATTGCAAAAGTTGGTATAAAGTAGTAAACCTGGTCACTACATGTAGAACAGCTTTTCTGAAGAATTGCAGGATTTTGCTTTGGCATTTAAATGTCATAAGCTGAGCAGGATTTGAAAAGCTAACTCAAAAATGCTACCCAGCAAAATGGGGGAAAAATAGTCCACGCAGTCAAGATAAAATGCAGACATAGAGGAACAATCGAAGGTCAGATTTCACCCCAAATTTAGGGCCTGTGTTCTCAAAAAAACATCACGCAACATTTCTCTCAGACTTGGATTTAGTAGAACTTTTTTTTCCTCTGAAAAATGTTCTACCAAGAGAAATGTTTTTCCTCAACCAAAAAGTGTGTGTGCAATACAAAACACGGTATCCTTTACATGTCCCAAGCGCTCCCACATTTTCCTAGTACATTAAGAACCAGTGCAGTGAAACAGGCTAGGAGCTGTCGGCTAGAACGAGCCATCTTTTAGAGGGAAGCAAAATCTGAAACCACGCAGTGTAATAAACGTGGAAAAGGGAATGCTTTCTAAAATTCTATTTTTAATAATATGACTGGATCTAAATTATTGCTTGAAGCATTATTTTTTCATTGTTGAAATGATGTTATCTCTGTTACGAGGCAGTTTGCAAGTTCAGCCGGGTTGTGTGCAGGATGGGGGAGGAGTGCGAAGCCTGCGTACCATACAGATTGCACCTGGCCTCTTGTTCTCTGCTTTAATACAGACGTGATGCTATGAAGACGCTAGGGAGAAGGGGAGCCAATCCTAGTTTATGGTATGCTGTCCCAAACAGTTCATAAAACAGCATTATTTTTTAAAAATTGCAAGTCAGTCTTCACAATGGAGCATTGTATAACCACTTAGTTGTATGTGTTCTTTCCTGCATTCACTTGTCTGCTATTCTAAAACCAGATTTTATTGCAGCAGTAACTACAGAATACCTGAAGCATCAGAAATTGGATACCTGAAAGGAGGATTTTTTTTTTAAATGTGATTAGGCTGTGATGATCTCCCACATCAAACTAGAAGGGGGAAAATTCAGGTCATCCTATGTTTACCCATCTGCAGGAGATAGAGAAAATGCAGAAGAAACAAAAACTGGCTGCACCATTCCTGATTTGCAGTCAGGGCAAAGGAGAAGACTGTGAAGTTGGCCTGAGACCATCATTTCACTTGGGAATGTGTTCATAGTAGTTACTGTAATTTTTCATAGACCTGATCATGAATTTTCCAGCAGTTCTTTAAAATGAAGCTGCTGTTGGAAATAAAGGTGCAAGTTGTTCGAAGTCAAGTCATGCTTCAGAGAAGAGTTGGAACAGTGCTTGTATTCAGGTTGCCAGTGTTATTTCTTACAGGTACCAGTTGTTTCACAGAAAGTCTTACTTAAATAGGATAGGAAGGGTGAAGGCACAGAACTCAGCATCAGGATCCCCTGTAACTTTTTGAACATTTTCAAAGTCTTCATTTTTTTTCTTTCTAATTTCAAGTATTTTGTAAAACTTTGAAGCATGTTTTCTGAGGGATTGGATGGATTATTTTTTAAATCACTCGGAATTGATAGAAGGTGTTTGAAATGAAGATGGGGGACCAGCCTCCCTAATGTCCATGGGAATGGCTGTTCGTATCTTTGTGGTTTTTGGGCTCAGTTGTTGGGAAGAGAGGAGTGAAGCAAAGCAAGACGGCCCGAGAATTATTATTTCAGCACTTCACTCTAGATCACTGCTTTCACAAAGAGCCCCAGACTACAGACTCCAGTTTTCTAACGTTCATATGTCATTTTGGCTAGAGCTGCTGTTGGCTTTTGCAAAGCCAGATGTGATGATTGTCTTGCTCTTGAATTTTGACTTGCAATTAGAAGAGTTCGTCTTCACCTTTAGAGTCAGTGGTCTGATTCTCTTCGTCCTGAAGTGTCAGAGTTTCCTGTGCAGCCATGACCCCTGCATTTGGATACAGGGTTTGGATCTTGGCCCATTTCTAGCTGACTAATTCAGTGTTTTTGATGTAGGTAATCACAATTAGTAGGTGAGAGATTGGTGTTGGTGTGAAGATGATGAGAGAGAAGTCAGCTGAATAATAGGATGCCACTCTGCAATGTCTGAAATTGAAGATAGAGGTCTGGTGTGCAGTACGTGGTCTTTTCCAGCAGGAAAGTGGGCCTTTGTCTTATGGGACAATGTCACGGCACGAAGCCATCCTATATGCTTTGAGTGGGGAGCTTAACAAATGAGCTCATTTTTACTGAAACTCTAGCACTCTGAGCATATTACTACTATGGATTAATGTAATTTATTTTTGTCACTGACTGATTCATAGGGTGTTTTCTTGCAATTTGCAAAAGCACCTCGTGAATCATTGAAGCAGAAATTATAAAATTAAATGCTTCTTTCCTCTTCTGACGCTAGCCCTTGGAGCCAGGCTATCTGGGGGAGGTGTGAGGGAAGGGTGTGTGGCTGTGCACAAAGTGTCATGTCAGCAGTTTCTCCCCCATCTGCTTATTTCAGATCAGAGCTTAAGGGACATAAGGATGCGAAGGAACCCACTAGCTGTGCTTAGTACATCCATGTTGCAGAGAAGGTTGACTGTCGCTCCACAACTTTGAGTTGATTGTAGTGGATACAACACTACATCCATTTTTTGTAGTCATCTCTGTTTTGTGAGTGTTTATGTCATAAACACCATTGCTACTCCCTGGGTTACAGCACTCTCCTCTGTCAAGCTGAAGACAGCTTGCAGCCAAATTTCCCAAAGCAAGCACTGGATTTGTGCTATCGGTTTTGGGTATCAGGCTTTAGCAGATAACCTTAAGCGCAGCCACCTCCTTTTGCAATGAAGGGAAATAGGCTGTGGGCACCTCTACCTGCCCAAGCCACCTAGCCTACGGACAGACAAGTGTTATCGTTCCTCGTATGCATCTGTCTTCAGAACTCCCTGTTGATTGCTTTCACGGTGTTATGCTGAGATCGAGTAACTGCTCCTCCGTGACCTCTTCTTCTCTCACCTCTGGAGCCAATATTTCAGGAACTGTTGGCTCTTGTTCCTCCTTCCTCATCTTGTGGCTGATTCTCTCTGTGCCCCAAGGTGCTACATCAGTTGATACTTTTTTCCTTTCCGCTCTGAAATTTTGGCATGGTGTTTTGCTACGGGGTTAGGTGATGCGCTGAGTACCCCAAGCTACTGGTGGACAGACAAAACTCAAGGGAATCAGAAAGGTCTGTGTGTACTTTTCATTTTGAATCTGTATGTGGACCACTTTCCTGATTTAGTGTGACAGCACAGGATACATCCAACCTAAATCTTTGTGTCATGTTTAATATTGGTGGCAGCTAGGCAATTTTTTACTTGGTATATAGATTTTCTGCCTTGCACCTCAGAAATGCCCAACTCTCTGCACTGTGATAACTTATACCATTAAATATATCTGTAGCCCATGTGCTGAGATTCTCCATTCCTTGAGTTTGACTGTTATTAAGCCCATACCAAGAGCAAGCACAGATACAGAGATGGAACCAAAACTTTTTCTCTGGTTATGTTGCCTTCAGGTCTGGTGATTCTTCAGTTCTGATCATCCCAGCCCTAAGAGTACTTGTACTGTCCTTGTATTGAAAGACCTAATGAGGTGGATATTTTATTGAATTAACTGAGACCTAAAAGAGTGAGTACCTACTAGCAGGTGGACAAATGAACATTGTTAACTTGTGAGAGAGCCAGAACACTTCTACAATGTGATCCCAAAAACAGAGAGTACTTGACTGACCAGCCAGAAACAGTGAATCTGTTTTACCTTTAGTTGTACCTTCTGCAAAGGTGTTTAGGGTAGTGAAAACATCAGCTGTTGTCTAATTAGAGTATTCCTCAATTTGCAGGATCTTCTCTCTTTAAATAGCTATACTGTAGCTTTAAAAACCCAGAATATTATAAACATATTGCAAGCATATGCTCTCCATGCAGAAAACCACAAAACAATAAACCTAATGTTGAAAACCACATTAAAACAAGGAAAAATCACTTTGCTAATGTTTTGTTTCATACAATTTTTTAAGACTTGGAATGGAGTGGAGTCCGTTTTCTTGGCTGCTAATCAAAGAGCTGGCATGCTTCACATAGGAAAAATGTAAACTTTGGAGGGCTAAGGTTTTTTACTTTCAATGCCCCTTTCAGACAGTGGTTTTTATGGGTTAACAAACATTAGCCAATACTTTTCTGACAGGGACAATCAGTATCTGAGAGTAGCTGACTTCCCTTTGGGGGACCTGGAATCATTTAGATCTTGTTAGCCCAGTGATTAGGGCTGTTGAGTTTTCAGTGTGTCACCATTTTTGTAACCTGTTAAGGAAATAAACAATATTTACAAAGGGAAATAAATGAATGTGGATTCCTCAGTTAATTGCATTCATGTCTTCCTAAATCAAGATGCTTTATTTGGATTTGCTGGAGGGCTACAATTCTTGTCAAAGGCTGGTTGACTTGGACTTTTCTGTACCTTCATCTGGATCTGATTCCCTCTTGCAAAGTCAACTAACACCAGAAACATCTGATAAAAGGGTTTTTCACTTGGAACCCTTTATAGCTGTAATTGCAAATTATCAGCCTGAATTAAGATAGGGGAAAATGATTAGTAAAGAGGTACTTGGCTGAATAAGCTCCATACATTGTAATTTTAGCTAAGAATCTTATAACTGCTTTCACGTTATATCCTCTGATTATTCAGAAGCATGCCTGTTGGTCTCAAATTCAATTACATGACATCCTTTGTCCATGTGATCATCTCTGTTTTTAAATACATTAAAAACAGTTATAAAGTTTAAGGTTTTAAAACTTCAAGAGGCTAGGGTCCAATGCTGATCACGTGCTATGCACTGGTTTCTGTTCACTGACCGGGTTTACACCCATGGGGAGAACTCGCTTGGATGCACAAGAGACTTGGAAAGGCCACAGGTGAGTTGGCTGCCCTGTTAATACAAGACAAGGATATCGCAAATGCCAGGTTGGAACAAGCCATTTCGTACTGCCTGATGGAGAATTGCCTGAGGACCCAGGAATGTGGAAGTATGAAGTGAAGATTTGTGGTGATTTACAGTCACTGATCTTGTCCATTTGCTTCTTGCCTAGGAATAGAATAAGAAGACGAAGGCAAGTCAGAATCATGCTGCTGAAGGTGCTGCTGAAAGGCACTCTGATGCTGTGGGGATGCATGCAGTGTAAGAGTGAGGCTGTTGTAGCTCTTCCTCATTAGATATTCCACGGGGGCCAGGCACCTGATTCTAGCCACACTGCTATATTTCTATATATAGGATCCTTCCCTGAAGGTGTCAAGTTGTTTGCTTCATGTGGGATGTGATCCAGAGACAGTGAGAACCTTGAGCTAGCAGTCAGTAGATGTCAGTAGAAACTGAGCCATTTCTCACCCTGTGGGACTGGGCTTTTCCTGTGAATTCACCAGAGCTGATGGTTTATTAGCCAGCACTGAGTGTCTTCTGTTCCTTTTCCTTAACTTCTTGGTTATTCTTCTCCAGGTCACTATTCTATCTTCTGTGCACACACGTAGGCAAACTAAATAAGCATCTTCAGTTTCCTCGGCTTTATTTTCTGAATGTGAAACTTCTGCCTAGCTCTGTAGCTGAACTCTAACTCTTTTGGGCCTCTTTCCTTCATATAGGGGTTACTGCCGCAACACCTGAAGTGCAGGCTGTTCCATGCTCTGGGCTATAGCTTTTGCTCACGGGTATTACCCCTCCTGCTTCTCTGAGATCTCCTGTTTGCTCCTGTAATGAGCCTGAATGTAGATACCTTTAACAAGGTGAATACGTGCAACTTTCATAAACATACTATTCCTCTGCAGCCACATCTGTCTGGTGGAGTTCTGCCTTCCTGTTTTGATTTCTACACCTGCCTGGGTTTGAGTTTTAGTTATTCTAGCTGTTCCATAAGAATTTCCTACTTTTCTGTGGTTAATGTACAAGATATGCTGTGGTGATAGTCCTCATCAGTATTCTCCAAGGCACTTTGAAGCTAGCTCTGAAGGGGGGCGGGGGGCGGCGAACAAAAACAACAGAAACCCTCTACACTCCTATCTCAAGTGCATAGTATCTCCTCAAATCTACTGATAAGATCAGAATGCACCTAAATGTCTGATGTATGTAATTGTGCCTAGCATGATTTTGAAGATTAGGAACATCACAGTATTTGCTCATGTTGGCTGCTCAGCAAGTCACACTAGGGAGTTCCTCTTTTCCTGACATATGTTCACCCCTGCTTGCTGTGCCATTAGTGTCATCTCAACCAGTGTCTGAGTCATTGGAATTTTGGAATGATCAGACTCCTGGCTTCTGCCTCTGGTTGTTTTTTTTTTTTTTTCAAGATGTGTAGCAACATCCCTAATCCATAGCCCAAATTTAGTATCCTGAATCTTTGCCCAAAAAAAGTCAGATGAAAAAAGTCTTTAAGCCATTTTGCTTCCTCTGTGGATTCTGTTCTCCCATCTGTGTCTCCAGCAACAGCTGGCTGCTGTCCCTCCTTCTTCAGGGAGTCTCCTCCCGTTCATGAGGTGGGATTTCAGGAGGGATAGCGTGTTGTTACTGCCTTCTTGGAGAATGGAGCCAGGCCCCTGGCACACTAGCACTTCTCATCTGCTGTCTCACACTGCAAACACTCGATTTTCATGGAAGATTTTCAGTTGCTTTCATGACAAATACTGTCAAACAGCAAATAAAGTATAACCAATGCAGAAGAATCTCCTCGCTTGTTCAGGGAGCTGGGAGCAGGTGCTTGGGTGGGATTACAGGCTGAACCGTGTCGCTGAGTTCAATCCAGGGAAGTTGCTGCACCACAAACCACTGGAGGCTGGGAGGGTTTCCAGTGCTTGTCCTCTTCTTATACACTCCCACAGGCAGTGGCTATTGCCTGCTGTTGAAATTGGGATCCTAGGAAAGTTGCAACATGGTCTGACCATTTTAGGTTATATTCTTACTGCGACGTTTTATGTTCATTTTCTTGTGCAGTAGAGAGAGGTGGCTCTGTTATTTACTGTGGCTGACATCTCAGCAGGTGGCAGACTGAGCCATTTCTTATTCCCTCCAGTCCAGCCACGGTCCATCTAAGCCTTAGCACAAGTCCTGGGGTTTATTTGAACCCCTTCCTTCATCCTACCAAACTAAGGAGTTGCTGGCACTCAGCTATCCCTTCCTGAGCATTCCCATATTTTAACATCTTTACAGGCAGGGCTTCTTTGTGGGTGTTACTTTGACATTGATTGCCTCCTATTCCCCACTTCACTTCTTCTTCTTCACTATGAACCAGTTACTTTACATGGCCCATTATAACAAGATCATCATTCTTATGCAGAAAGAATGCAGAAGGATAACTTGTGTAACCTTAGGTAACTCAAGGTGCTAAACCTGGGGCCTTACATGTGTTGCTCATATACTTTTGTTCGAAATAGTCCTCGTTTAGGTGCTGTAAGATGAAGGACAACAATTATGTGTTGGAGGAGCTGCTGAGTGGAAGCTGCCTGATGAAAATGTCACGATTCTTGAGCGTACCGGTTGTGATTTGAGGCAGACCCAGATGAGGTTTACCAAGCCAACCCAAGTACTTTGAATTACGTGGCAAAACTTAATCTAGAAGATGCAGTTCGGGTCTCTCTTAAAGCGTACCTTGTGTACCAGATGTATAAAGGGCGGTGGATTTTTTCCACACAGTGAATTTTCCATACTATCGCAGTTTTGGGTTGGATCTGTGGTCTCCTTTTTGGAGCATGTTTCTTTCCAAACTGTCCTTGACCTGTGTCCAAATGTACATCCCACAGTCCAGATGTCTGAAACAAATACAGACTGTGCACAAACTGGGCAGGAGGACTGCGTTCTGCCAGTCCACCCTTCTGCTTGCCCAAGGACAAGGAAATCCCTTGTGCAAGTCTGGACGGTATATTGCTGCTTTTTCTTATTCTGCATTGACTCAGCATGTTTTAGAGGAAGCCTAGATTTTCATCTGGCATGGAAGGAAAAATAGTTACCTTCCCATCACAGTTCTTTGTAGAAAGGATCTAAATTACCATCACAGCTGTAACATCCACAGAAGAACAGAATACATCCTGCCACTGTGCCAGCTCCCCTGCTGGCTGCCCTCGATTCCTGTGCAGATGAATAGGAAGCGAGCGAGTAAGTGACAGCGTATTGCACGCCATCACAGATGCTGGAAGCAGCTGTAAGTGCAATATACCATGTAACTGCATCGCATGGAAGAACAGCCGTCACTTACTCCCTTCTGGACAGTCTGCTTGGGTCACTTTGATGTGCAGTACCTCTTTCATCTGAGACTTGGCAGTCTGCGGTTTCCTGGTTCATTTAGCTCCTTTTTATAGATAGAGACAAAGATATTTTTTAGGGGTATGTGGACGAGAAGTCATTTGCAATCCATAATTTGGTTCTCACTTGAGAGCAGCAAAACTTTCCAGGAAAGGATGAGTCCCCCTTTGGCATGAAGATCAGTGGATTTTGTTGTTTCTGGTTTGTTGCCTGACTTTTCAGAGATTGCTGAGTGTGTGCAGCTCTTACCAAATTCACTGCGATTCAAAAACACTGAGAACTCCTGAAAATTACACCTTCCTTGTCTAACTTAAATTCCTCTTACCAGATCGCTGGGGGAGCTATGATAAGTGGCAGATCTTTGTCATTCCTAAATTGACTTGCATCTCACGCTGCATTTCCTTTTGATTAATATCAGACAATGATTTAATCAATGCTTGTAGTAACTAGCATGTTTCATTCCTGGCTGGAACTTGCAAATTAGAAATCTCTGCAAAAGGATGTAAATAGAAACCTACAGAATTAATTTGTCAGCCAAGAGGTTCTAGTTTTTCGTAACTGCTACTCTATCACGAGAACGTGTTTTTACAATTAGAAAGAAATGCTTACTCCAAATGGTATACTACATTAAATAGAAAAAATATGCTGTCAGATTGGAACTCAACCTGGGGATATAATGGAAGTAACTAAATAAACTGGTAGAGGCTAAAAAAAGGATTTTGCAGTATAAATCATAGAATGGCTTGAGCTGGAAGGGACCTTAAAGATCATCTACTTCCGACCCTCAAAAAATAAATAAATCAATAATAAATCAATTCAATGAAAGAATTGCCCAAATATACTGCACGTGTAATTGAATGTAAAACAAATGTAAGATAAAACAAAATCATAATCAAAATGGTAAGGAATAATATTTAAGTTGCCAAATATATTGATAATTTTGGGGTAAAAATAGCTGGTGAAAAGTACTTTCTGAGGGATGCTTACAATTTCTGACACTGAGTCTGGCAGTGCTTCCCTTAATTTGAATTTTTGTGTGTGTTGGTTTTAGTTACGTGCTTTTTGTGTTTTGACCAAATACCCAAATACGTGAAACAAAATTATGAGCTTGAAAGAAAATTGATTAAATTTAATTAAAGAAAGAAGATATTGCCAGAAAGAAAGAGTTTGAGCTAGTTAGAAACAGCTAATAAATAATTCGGAGAAAAATGACCAAACCCAGATTCTCGTGTAACCCTGTTAAAGCAATGCGAGCTTGCCAGCAGCTCAGCGCTGATGTGGAAGGGCTCAGAGTGCAGAGGAGTCTCCCCAGGGCTCGCTGGAGATGAGCAGTGCAACCCGCCGAGCCTCACAGGAAGAAGCTGTGAGAAGGAAAGGAAATCGTTGCCTGGTCAGTGACCTGATTGAGTAAAGTGCTCAATAACTGGAAATAGTGGAAACTAACTGATGAACTATTAGGCAGATAAAGTAATTGCACTTTTTTTAAGGAACCGGACAAACAGATGTATGAATTGGTGTAAAGTAAGCAAATGTGTTGATTTTTTTTCTTTTTTTTTTTTTTAGATTCTCAAGTCAAACTGCAGAGTGTAGAATTTATGTTGGCAGTGTGGTAAAAATGTGTTTATGTGGAATGAGCTAGAAATTTGGAGAAGAGTTGAGATCCCCCTAGATTTTGTGTTCCACAGTGCAGCAGGTTCCCCAGCTGAGGGAAAATCTCTGCATGATTGTAGCTTTGGGTGATAAAAGCACAGAATGGTTTGTAATCATTAACCTATGTACCTGCCTGGTCTGTATACTTCTCAGGGTCCTTTGGCTCGGTTCGTTGGTTCATAACAGTGGGTGCAAGCGCGTGTGCGTTCCTGGGGTGTACTGAGACATGCTGCTGGGAGCAGAGCAGCGTAGGCGGCGGGCACTTATGTACATGTGCTCTCCAATCTTTCAGCATTAGTATGCATGTTTTAAACATTTTTTTTGGACCTAAGTGAGCAAAATTAAATGTAGCATTCAATTTGAGATGAGCTGCTGATTTATATAAAACACACACACATTGCCTGAAGTGGTTGTGGAGCCTCCGGTGTTGGAAATCTTTAAGAACCACTTAGACAAACATGTCAGGAATGATAAGAGCACAACTGATCCTGCCTTGGGAGGAGAGGCTGGGCAGATGGCCTCCTGGGGTCCTGGCCCCACGGCTGGAGGTCAGGGAGGCATTTCAGAATGAAGTAAAAGACAAAAATCAGACCTCTGCAGATCAGCTCAAGCCAAGAAACACGCCCGTTATTAGCAAGTACAAAAGAGGAATTTGAGCCTTAAAAAAAGTCCTGAAATAGCATCCAGTTGTTTAAGTGACTCAGATTTTTGCTTTGACAGCGTGCTTGGTAAGCTACATCGTTTTGAATGATTTGCTGCTCAGTTCTGTGACATTTATGGCTTTTTGGATGAAAAGGAGAAAACTCCCCCAGGTCTGTTTAGAATTTGTTCATCTGTAATTTCCACGTATGTTTCCTTATTTAGCGGCTGGAGTTGGAAGTGTGTGTTGGCATTCCCTCCTTTCAAATTTATTGAGTTACATTCAGAAGAGCCTCCATTCCTCTCTGTTGGGCAATGTGTACGAAAAGGCTTATTCAGCAGTTGCTAAATAGGTGATAGGTATGTGTGGTTTCTTTCCCTTTAGTTCTCTGTCTTGTCCCCAGCTTTGCTTACGATTGCGTTTTGGAGTCGCCTTGCTGCACATTGGGAGTGGAGAACTTGCTTGGCTGAGTGGTCCCAGAAGGACCATGCCTGGTGCTGTGGCACAGCCCTCTTGAGGTGTTCAAGCCACACGTAGCATAAAAACACCATGGAAACAGTTTGTGAAGCTGCAGGCCGGGCAGCGGGGTGTGCTGGGGAGGAAACTGCTGGCGAGCCCCAGCTCCCAGCTGCAGGGAATTGAGCCAGCAGGGGCTGGGGACGTTGATGTCATTGGGTTGACCTGGGACCCACCCATGCACATGCCCGGCCCCACCACGGACATGTGGGAAATGACTGTCATCTCCCACTTGCACACCGCTCGTGGAACACCTCCTCCCTTTTGCTCTCAGAGGTATTGTGGCCGGTGACTTGCTGCTTCTAGCCACGGGAAGGGTTCACTTGTAGGTTCGAGAAGGTCAGTGTCTTCTGGTACAGCAGTCCCAGTCCTGTTGCTGTTTTTTGTGAGTATTTTGTTGTCTAGACAATCGTCTTGCTTTTAACACACTTATTTCAATATCAAAGGCTGGCTTGTACGTGTCCTGCGGCACGTGCGCTTGGTGGCAGCACACCAGGTCTGATTCTTGGCGTGTCGTAAGTGATGCTTTCTTTGCAGCAAAAGTTTACTGCAGGTATTTTCAATCCGTTTTGATTTCTATCTCTGGCTGTTGTTGGACTCTTCAGTACTGTCACACTGCAAAAGCAAAGCTATGTGTGGCTTTTTAGGAATGGAAGGCTTTGAGGTTTTTTTTCTTGAAGATTCTTGCAAAGGAAGAGTTCAGAACTCAGACCAAAGTTAACGCAGGAGGGTTATTGATTAGATCTCATTGCAGCAACAAGTGTTCACTGTGTGTGCTTTGTCCCGTTGATAAGAAGCGAGAACAGCAGAAACCATATAAATCCCTATAACAAGACTTGCTCTTGCAGTGGGAGCAACTTAGGCAATTAACTCAGCAGTAAGGTACAGTCACTTCAGATTAAGAGTGTGGGTGTATGTACCCACCTTCCAGCTGGCTTGCTGATCAATGAAACATCAAAGAGCATAAGCAGTAAGTTCCAGACAGAGCCTGTGGGCTCCAAAAACCTCTACCAGAATCGTGAGGAGAGGTATAAAAGTGCCAGCATGCAACTAATTCTTTCCAAAATGCTGCCAGAAATGATTTAATAACGTTCCATTCCTAACAGCTCTTCTTCATTGCTGTTCATTTCTGGAGAAAGGCCTTGTGGCGTTTTCTGGACTATGCAGACATTGATTGAGATCAGGCTTGAATTTCATCTCTTGTTTCTCGTATGATCCCAGTCCATGCGAGTCTTCATTCCCCACCCTCCACAGGCTAGTGAAAATTTCCATTCTGATCACAGTGGTGTTAGTAATTTTGGCATTAATAACTCATTTAAGCTCTTGTAATTTCCTTTGGCCACTGTCTGTCAGAGCAAAAACCTACAGCAGGAAGCTGTGACCCTTTTTCCATGTGTTTTTCTCTTAGGTGAGTGCATGGAGCAGCCAGGAGGATCTAGTGTTGTTGAACATTGTATTAGATTTTAAGCTACTTTTATACCTGCGCTCTTGCATTACTTGTTTATAGGTAGGTCATTTCTGACACTCTGCAGAGGTTATTTGAAAGAATCCACTATATCAGTGAGAATCTGTATATGCAGTAGCAAACACGCAACTCAAAATTATGAGGGTTGTGCACTGTGTAGCTGTCGTGTCTGGGACCTCCCTGCTCCGACGGGATGGAGGGTGCCGGGACAAGGCTGTGGTGCAATAGCCTTGAGCAAGATTTGCTGAAAATTGCCAGGGGTTAGAAACATTCTTAAGAAGCTGCAGAAGTCCCTCAAGGAGATTCCAGGGAGGAGGATGTAGTATATAAGGTTTACAATTCTGCTTGCTTGCCCTGCTTGCTCCTGCCACCTGCATTCCTCTGTCCAGGGGCTCATAAACAGAAGTGCAGGATCTGTTAGCAGCTGAGCCTTACAGGATTTCAGGAAGGCCTTTTGGTTAAGCTGCTGGATGGTGGCTGAGAAGAGCCAGGGATTAATCTCGGGCCTTGCCATGTGCCTCCTAAATTACCCTCTCTGCATCACTCTCTGCTCTGTGAAGATGAAGATGAGAGTGTCTCTGTCTCGTGTGGTTGTGAAATTCCTCAGCTCTGTTTGGACACACCAGTCCTGGTTTTGTCTGCCCTTGCTTAGCCATCGTGCGTGGCACGGTTAGATCCCACTGTTCAATGAATGACAGACACTTAGTATAATTTAACAGAAAAATACATGAGTAAGAACATACACTTGACGTACAGGAATACATCTTCTCTGAAGTAGTTTGAAGACACTATAATTCTGATATCATCAAAATCCTACCTAGATCGCAGTAGGCTACTTGCAACCTTTTGAAATAGAAGTTTAAGGAGTTTAGAGGTTGCTGCGTGGGGGGTGGCACGACACACACAGGCTTAGGTTTCTCCCTTCCTTCACTCCAGCTCGTGCAGCCCTTTCACACGCCCCCCTCTTTCACTCTGCATTTGTTTTACATTTTCAGCATGAACAAAGAGGAGGGGAAGGCAGAGGTGGGCAGAACAGCGGCTTTAAAGGGTGAGCATCAGCTTTTGGTATCATCTGCATTGAACTGAGTATCTCAGAAGAGCAGCGCTCAAATCCTGTGTTGTAATTGAGTGCCATTTTGCAGTGCTTTGAGTTCTTAAATTCTTCGACATAACTATATGGGATATGAAAAATACTTAGTCCTTTCTTTGCTAGCCTGAAGACTGTGAAAGTAGCTTAGTCTTTACCTGTGACTGCTCAAATTAAGAGGATACAAACCCCAAACTTTTGCAACAGGATATCATCAGTCGTGCCTCATGTCCAGAGGGGCTGTCAGGCAATGCCACTGAGCTATCTGTATTTTTACTTAACACATGGAAGAGTTGCTGGGTACCTGTTACCAAAACCATGGCGATAACATCCTGTTTAATACCATAGGGAAACCAAACACCAGTGGTTGCTTTGCCCCATCACTGCCCTACTGTGCCATCTTTAGCAAGTCACCGACTGCACATTTATTAGCTTACTCTAATAAGAGTAGCTGATAATAAAATGAGTGACGATTTTTAGCTTACGGTAGTTCAAACCCTAGAAATCTACTACGGATAAGAAAAAAAATGCTTTGAGTTCACTGCAAGAAATGCACAGGGAGACTGGAGATCCAGGGAGGATCTGTCTGCAGGATCATGGCAGAGAGCCTTGTTTTCGGCAGTGTTGCCTGTATGAAAGTGATCAAGGAGCTCAAAACCCTCAGCTGTCTCAAGCATGCAGAGCCCTAGAAACTGTGGATGTTTGTTCTGAGTGAGCATTAAGATTGTGTACGCTGGTGGCAGCTATTGCCAGCTTCACCCTACCGTTTCTGATGCTGACTCTTAGATCCTCACATCAAAAAACTGAACAAAAATACCAGCGAATGAAGCACTTGTGGACAAATGCTGTTCTTGCAGAAGCATGTGGGCTGTCTGCCCCAGCCTCTCGGCCTCTGCATGGGAGGGACTCACAGCCCCTCTTGTCAGGAATGTCAGCGGGATGCATGAGCGACCAGACTTGTCTAGAAAGGCTCACTTTCTAATCAGAGCAGGAGGAAAGGTTTCCCTGGGGGTCTGTTCAGAACAGGAGCTGATAAAGATCCAGAAGGTGATTTCACTTGTCTGTCCATTGATCACAGGCAACCTAGGGAGACCAGACCAAACATAGACGTGCAGGCTGTGTCCCAGGGTTATGTGATACAAATGCTCTTGCTTAGGAGAAGGAAGAAGGATTTTTTTTTTTTTTAAAGAACTGCTCCTCATTATGTGCTCAGTGTGTTTAATTCCATTCGCTGCTGCATTATGAAGTGGGATAGAATCTCCATCTCCCTTGCTTTCAAGGGTATTTCCTGCATCTCCCTTCCTCCCAAACACCCCATTTCTACTTGCCCGATGGTTTGAATGTGTTGGAATGGGGCTGGGGCAGTGTGTGAAACCACTAATACGCTGCAGCGTTTAGGAGGATCAATGATCCGTGGTCCAGAATGCGAGTAGACGCTTTAAAAATGTTCCACTGAGTAGGAAAGGAGAGAGGATTAAAGCTTCACTTCCTTTTTATTTTTATGAGCCTAAGCTATTTGTCAGTTGGAAACATGATAAATTAGACAAACATTATTCTTTCCCTCCTCCAGGTTGGATGTTCTGCTTTGCATTTTACAGTGCAATGAATAACTAAGCTTCATTATTACCAAGCTGTCAGCACTGAAAAGCTATTGCAAAGCTCTTTGCCTGGTTAATTGAATAGAGTGTGCTGTGCGCCGAATTCATTGTTCTGTGCATTTGTCATTCACTGTATGAGTGGCAACAAAAGATGACTTTGGCTGGAGCATTGCTGTTGTCTGATGTTCACAGTTCCCTTTTCAAAGCTTTACCAGCACTGGGTATCTGTGCTGTACAGTCTTGGTAATGGTATCATGAAGTAAGTACACCAGGGACCATTTCATCATCTTACTTACGCGACTGAAAGATGTGGGGAGATGCAAAGCCACTGAGGTTAAGAATGCCATGATGTATAAATGGCCTTGGATAAGTGTAAGCGTCAAATTGAATGCAGACGGATCTGCGGACTTTGCAAGCTGCTTGATGAAGAATGTCTACACCATATACCCAATCATGCATCCATCATGGTAAAACTTCGGTGTTTGTCAGCAGGTCTGAATTATAATAATACCTAATTCATACATAATTTTTCATGATTCCCTGAAGTGATTTACTGCAGAAGATGGCATTGTTGTTCCTATCTTACATCTAGAAAAACTGTAGCATAGAAAGCCCTGGTCATAAAGGAGGTCACTCGGGAGCTGGGGAGAAAACCTGCTTTCTGGGCAGCTCTGTTGCCCTGCCCAAGTGACGATGGAGGTGCTCAGTTTCCCTAGGAGCGTCATGGCATGGAGATTTCGTTATGGAGCTGTTCCCTACAGTGGCTGGTAGCAGAAAGTAATCCTTCAGATGGAGGCAGTGAGAGTTGCTCGGAGATTTTCCTCCTCTTGAGAACTGGCTGCAGGGCTCTTCCCTTCTGCCTCCCCATCCGAAGCCAGCTGTAGAAGCCCTCCCTGGCGTTCCCCCTGCATGCTTGGAGACTACCTGGAGCTGCTGCTGTGTGCTGTCTGCATTGGCCACTGCTGGTTCCACCAAGTTACAGGTCTGCAGGTGAAGGCTGCGGGGTCTAAAGGCACAATGATGCCTGGTGCGAGCAACATTCCCAGCCTTGCAACAGGGTAAAGTTCCCATCAGCCACGACAGGGAGAAGCAGGCTGGGGTGGAGACAACTTTTCACTGACTTGTGCCGTGCTAAGGTTTCATTTCTCACCTAAAGTTTAAATCTGAGATTTAATCTTTATTTTTGCAGTGACTTAGTCTTTCCAGTGCTTTTGGCAAAATGGTCAGCTTTGATGTTGGTCTTAGCTCTCATGAGATGAAATCCTGCCCGTCCCAAACTTCCCCTGTGGTTCCGTTTAGCAAAGGAATTTCTGAGTGGGGTCTTTGAGTAGCCACTTTCAAGTGGTGAGTGTAGCCCTGAATTTATAAAGCCTCTCAGTCGCCATCAGTCACGCGTTCCTTTAGTACGTGACCGCATTTTCCCAGGCCAAGGAAACAAAACGGAGGAAGATGGAGTCTGCGTTGAAATCTCTGTAAATGGGCCTTGGCCATCTCCAGCTTAGATTTGGCTTGAAGGTCAGAGATGTAGAGGGATAGGTTTGGATTAGGCTTTACTGAGAGATGCTGCTTCAAGACTAAAGACTAAAAAGATGTATTCCTTCTGCAGTCTTCTGTTTTTAAAGACAGTGGTGTGACACAGCAAGGGGAAGGTCTTTTTGCGAGGGTCCAATCCATCTGAACAGCAGCATTGCTCTCGCTGGGGTTTTAATTTGGCTTGTGACGAAAGGGATGTGCTGCAGCAGCGGGAGTTGAATATAAATGGGTGTGAATTGTACAGTTGCAGATCTGAGCATTTAGGGTAATAGCTTTGATGCTTCTCTCTCTAAAATGTAATGTTATTTTTGAGCACCAGTAGCAACAAATGGTCTGAGCAAAAGGAACTTGTTGATACATAGGCAGTGTAAACTGCATAGGTAGGAAATGTTATATGAAAGGAGAAGGGTTTAAAAAAAAGGGGGGGGGAGATGGAAAAGGAAACAACAGGAAACCAGTGTGGTAGCATTTGGTAAGTGGTTGTTCCATAATCTTGAGAAGGTTGTATCTGTTCTAACTCAGCATTGAAATAAAAAAATCGTGGGGCAAGTTCTGAGTTGTAACGTTCTCCTGCGGTTAGTAGCAAAGTTTATTCCAACAAGCTGATGGTTTTTTTTAAAGATACCTTTGGTCTCCTAAAGTCAAACTCGTGGCTAGTTTAAAGTTTTATGGCTGTCTAAGGTACCAATTTTCATTTTCAGTATATTTCCATACTGTGTAATTTTTATGGCTGCACTAGAATTACTGATGTTTGTGCATACTTACCAAGTTATTTAAATATCCTGGTGACTTTCAGCCCAAAACACACACACATGCTCTCTTGGGAAGTGCCTGCTATTTGCTCACAGTTGACTCATGTGGTATATATTGCAGAGCAGATTTGAAGTACAAGCTGAGAACAGAGGCCCTATGCTGAGTGACTAAGATAAATTACGAAAGTTATGTTATTTCTTAGCCTGCATACAGGAAACTCTGAAGTCAGTGACCCTCAGGAAAGATCAACAAATACAAGATGCTCTTTGTAATTTTCTTTGTGCGTTGTTTTCAGTGTTTTGTTTCCTTATTTCCTCTGCTTTTGGGGCTGCTTTTTTGCGTTTTTTTTTTTCTTTATATCCTCACTCCATATTACAACCCCCAGCCACCACCAAGCTACCTTGGTGAAAGGCAGTGGGTGAAGATGAAAACTTGGAATGCTTCTTTCCCTTTGTCTTACTGTGTTCTGCTGGGATGCAGAGGAGTTTCCTCTAAACCCAGAAAACAGCCACCTATGTTGAGAGGAATGCATTCAGCCGAGGCATGGACAGCATCATAGTGGGAGGCCTCACTACCGACCGGCAGGCTTTGGCTCTTTGAAATCAGCTTGCAGATGTGCGAAGCGGGTGCCCCTTCAGAGCGGGCGAGGGATTCCTCCCAGAGGGGTGTGTTTAGAGAAAGGTCCTTTTAAATGGCTTTTCTTTTTCGTTTGAGGTCTAGAAAAAGTAAAAAGAAATGCTTGAATGTGTTTTGTTTTTTAAAGTTTCATTTAAAATAAATGACTGCTGGCATTCTTGGGCGATTGGTGAACTTGAGATCTGTTGCGTGGCTTAGGTAGACATTAACTAATATTGGGATATTTCTGTCAAGTAGATCATAGCAGTGAATGTGGCATGGGAATCCTTGTTTCTTTCTTTGATTGTAATATTAAAAAAAGCTCAAACCCTAAATAAGCCCATCTAGTAATGCTAGTTAAAAAAACACAGGAAAAATTGTCGTGCTTGTTTTCATGAGTTTTTCCTGTACCAATTTCTGAATCTAGACATTTCCAAACAAATAGCGTTATTAATATTGCAATGAAAAAAATGACCTGCTCTCTAGTTAAAGACCTTTTAATGCTACTGGGAACATAGTTCATATTTTTCATTTTGTCTGATGTCAGCAACCATTTTTGGGGGCTACCAGTGACTGATACCTGCTACTTACTGTGGGTAGCCCAGGAAAATTTCAAAGAACAGCTGGGATTTTCAAAACAGCTGTAAGTTTTGGCTCCTGGGGACTGTTTCCTGGTTCCCAGGCTGCCTCATTTATTCAATAATTTGAGACAGTGTTGGTTTAAATTTCATCTTCCAAGCCCTGTCTGGTGAAGCTGCTCACCAGCACTGTAATTTATCAAGGACGCTACATTCTGCTTTCTTCATTTTGATTGCTTCTTCTCCAGAAGCCACTGACTGAGGGTGAGGAAGCATGAAAAAGTAATAATACCAAGAAAAATAAAGTGGCATTTCTTCTTGGAGGCAAGGCGTCCGTGACTAACCTGCTGAGCCCTTCAAACCCCAGAAGCTGAACCCTAACCTAGAGTCTTGGCGAAAAAGAGTTCTTTCCTAATGAAATGCTAAGGCAGGAGTCTATTTACAGCTTGCTCAGAAGCTGAGCGTTTCCATAACTTTCTGTGCCAGACCACTCTGTTTCTGATTTTTTTTATTTTTTTTTTGTATGCATCTCCAAACAATCATTTAAGATAAACAACATGAGAAGGGTAAGCCTGGCCAAGTGGCTGAAATTACTGAACCTTTGAAGACTGAACACGTGTAGCTGTATCTCCCCTGTAGCTGTAGCCTTTCCTACTGGAACTGAATTGTTTCTTACTGCTACAGTGAAATTTTCTGGAAATCGTTTGAGGCCTTCCTGAAAGACTGGTAATCCCTTACCAGAGCAAAAATGTGTTTTCCCCTGACCCAGACTTTCAAGCCTTCCTTGTTGTGCTGCATTTCTTTTTCTTACCAGTTTAGGTAAAGGCACGTGTTAGCCCAGTAACTCACGAGGTCACCCAGAAGCTGCTAAAGCTACCAATGCCTTTGAAAGCCTTGCTGTCTGAAGCAGCCACAGCTTGTGCATGGCTCAGCTGAGAGATGGCTCTGTGGTTCTGCTGTTACTACCGGCCACTTCAGTAATTGCACAAGGAGTACTACAGTAGCGACCTTCACCTGGATTTTCCCAGATGATTTTCAGATTCACAGAGATTCTCTTTAGCCAGGTGGTATACATCTGCTTGCCTACCTTTGTGCATCTTGTTTGAGAAGTGTTGCAGTAATGCTGTAGTAATGGCACGGGAAGAGCTGAGCGGCTGGTGCATGGCCATCAGCGACCGGCTCCAAGTCCCTCTGCTCCGCTTCCCATCTCTGACCTGGGGCTGGGCCAAGGCCTGAAGCTAATTGGCAGCAGCATTGCCAGAGCTCTGTTTGCATCTGTAAGCTACTGTGGGGTGTTTAGGTGGCAGTTGGTACTGGTATGCAAAATAATTGTGATTGCAACTTCAGTCAGCAAAGTCCTGGGCTGTCTTTCACTGGGAGTGCTGTGATACCATCGTGCTGCCTCAGTTTCCTTTTCTGAAGCAAACTAAGAAGCAGCAAGGCTCCATATTAGTGCCATATTCCTGCCCAGAAACTACAGTCAGAAGTTTGTTGGTGGTGTCTTCCTTTATACTCTGCACATGTTCAAACCCATATTGAAAAGCGTATTTATACATTAGGTGAACATACATGTACTTGTCCATCCTGATTCTGCGGCTGGTGATGCATCGCTGTGGTATTTGGACTTATTGCAGCGTGTGTGAGTTTAGGTATGCTTTTGGACATCCATAAACCGGGTTTTATTTAGTTGAACTGCAGTTTTCTTACTGTCACCGCTGTTCAGCATTTCTGTGCCTGAGACAGTCTATCTGCAGCAGCGAAAAAAGTCAGGCAGGTCTTGGTCTCACCCTTCTCCACACAGAGCCCTTGTTAAACAGTTGCTCTGCCTTTGCTCAGCAGGTACTGTCCTTATTCCCCGAGGGAAGCCTCTGCCTCCTGTGGCACTGTGCTTCTTTCAGTAACTTGCATCCGTAGTATTTACACATTTCCCTCCTGAGCAGGTTCATCCTTCAGCCATACAGCAAGGTTTTTTTTGCTGGATGCTAAATGCTGGTTGCCTCCTCCTCGGTCTGAATCTCTGTAGAACGTACATATAAATTTCAAGATTTGGTCACTTCGTGCATAGGCAGAGAGAGGTCTGTTCCAGGCATCATCTGCTGTCTAGAAAGCACTGTCTAAACAGATCAAAGGAAGCAGTGCAATGTTGACTTGGCCATAGTCCCAATCCCTGATGGTCTTTGAGCCCTTCCTCCTGGAGCAGCTGCTCATGGAGCTTCTACCAGGTGCCTACAACAAGGATTTGACATGATGCCACTTGGCACTCAGCCCCCGGCATTACAGGCTAGAGAGAGAGCAGCAAAGGCTTATTCCTGCTAGAGCAGACACTTTCCAGGTACTCTTTTCTTGATCCCTCTGTCTGTCTTCCTTATCCCAAACAGCAGGAAAATCATGATAGAATTAAAATGGGATTTGCTTGTTGCAAAATCCTTAGCAGCTGTCTCCTCAAAAGCTGCATGTTTTAGCCACCCTCCTATGAGGGTCCAAGAGGTCACTGATGAGGTGCAACACTCACTTTTTGATGAGATGAAGACTCACCCTATTCATCTGTCCTTTTTCTTTGTGCTGGCAACTTCGATGCACTGATGTCCGTAAAAGAATCCCGGGAGAGGTAAACAACAACCACTTTGAGCGTTTTTGTTCTTCATAAATTTGTGATAAAGAACAGAAATTCCTTATCGGTTATCCTTATCTTGGAAGCTAAAGACAGCAGATGGAGAATAAAGATACAAGGATCACATTGGTCCCATCAAATCAAATATCTGTCTAGCCCTGGTTCTTGACTCTGATGGTGGCCAGGACCTGATACCAATGGAAAAACGAGAGTAAAAAGGCAAGTGTGTAGTAGTACTTCTGACTGCTCTGCCAGCCTGCATCCAGCAAGTGATGTGTCAGGCACTTCCTTAGCTATGAGCTGATTTCTTTCCATTTTGCAGCGCTTCATGGATTTTTCTGTGACTTGGTCCAGCCCTTTCTGAATGTGAAAAATGTGGTCAAGTGCAAAATCCTTGACAAGGCATTACAGTGCGTCCGTGGCGAGCTGTTACACAGCTTAACTATATGCTGTATGAAGGAGTGTTTTTCTGCCACAGACTCTGTGATCTTGGTCAAGACATTTTGTTTTCCTGTATATAAAAGGGAGAGCACATGTTCCTGTTTCACAGAGAATTAGGAGAATAATATTTATAGGTTGTTCAGATACTAGGGCTGTGAGATTCATAGAAACATACATAATAAATTAAGCAATTTGTTCTTAATCTGATTCCTTTCTGGCTCCCAACAGACCAAGCCTTAAAAACTACAATGTAATCTCTGTAATCTAGTTTTTTATCATAAAGAAAAGAAAAAACACAGGCAGATCTCTGTTGTCTTTTACCCAAACGTACCCAATGTTTGTGCCTTAAAGTGTGTTTTCCAGCATTTCACTCTGAGATACAGGATATTGTACCTTTCACGGGATATCATTAATAAAAACTGCCATGGAATACTAAATATCGGCTTTGTGATCAGGGTGCCTGACAGCTGCTGACTAACACAGCAGACAATACTTCAATTGAGATCATCTTCAAGTAATGTGAGCTTTTAGCTCTGAGACTCTTCAATGAAAGGCACGGGCCACCTGAGAGTTCTCGAGTTCAGCAAGAATACACTGTCCTCATCACGTTCAAACAAGATAAACCCAAAACGGGGTTGGAAAAAATGTCCTGTGTTTGACTGTTTAAAGAGCCTGGATGTCTTTCCTTCCCTTGGCTGGCTCAGACTGTAATGCTTATCTCCAGAAAGAAGAAAAGAAAGAGGAGGAGAGAAATAGATGCCCTGTTGGTGTTGGGTCTGACCCGACTGATGGAACATTCTTCGGGGAGGGTAGGGTGACACTCAGTGAAACGGTTTCAAAATGATTGAGTGCTTTCCTTTATTTCAGTGGGTTTTTAATGAGTTCCAAAAAAATGCTTCAAGAATTCATGCTATGAAATGTGAAGCTGTTGCCCTGCCTGCTCTGTTCTTGCAGAGCAAAAACTCTGAAAGAGTTGCTTTATTTGTGCATTCCATTTTCTTTAAACCTGAGAAGGCATTCCTGCTCCTTTTCATACGTAACTTTACTGTGCTCCATGCTTGTGGCAGAATTTAATTGATTTATAGCCAATCAGTGATTGTAAATCCCTTGCATTCCTCTTAAGCAATTTATAGAGGTCTGGGAGTTCACCCGCTGAGCTGCAGTGTATGCTTCAGCCTGGCCCAGAGAGTCAGTGGTCACAATGTGGGATTAAAACTGGTTGCAACCACTGGGCTTGCTATCCTGTAATGTTCCAGATTGCAGCAAGGTGTTAGCTCCTTCGTGGAAGTGGGTGGCTGATGAGAGTAGTTTCCATACACAAGCACACGCAAATGCCTGCAGACTGGGAAACCTGAAATGGAGAACTATGATATTGCAGGTGATGGACCAGTTCTGGTCGGGGCTGGGAGCTGTGTCAATGGGAGGCATCAGTCTGCGACTGATAGTAACGCTTCATTTTAGCTCTGCATTTATTTTGCCTGAGCTACTGCAGTAACAGGAGGTGGAGGTTTCAGCTGGCTCTTCTTGTTCCTGTTTGAGATGAAGATTTGGGAATGCAGATACAAAAATCATATGAATGGTTTACGTTTACCTTTATGTGATGCTCTCAGTAACTAATCATGTTATTTGAAGCCCTTGTTGTTGTTTCAGTTTTGACCATTTGAACAACTAACAAGTCATTTAGAATTACAGGTAGTGTGTGAGTAGTCTCTGCTCCTTCCCAGATCTGCCTTTAGGAAAACATTGGAAAAAGTGAATTACAGCCACTAGTCCCCAAATAACCTCAAACGCATCTCCCTCTGGAAAAAGAAATAGGGAAAAGGCGTAGGTATGTACTGGTGAACCAGCGAGCATCAGTTTGGGATCCAGCCACACAGATGGGTTTGGTTGCTTCATGCTCATTCCCTGTTCCCGGTTATATCTTGTGAATTTCCAAGTAAAGCCCAGTGTGTTAGCATCATCCACACACAAAACCCTATAACCCTTAGTTATTAATTCCCTCTTCCCACTGCCTTGGCTCTCCATAAATCTTAGGCCTGGAATCTTTCTTCCTTTCTTCCCCCCCTGCTCCCACCTCTTTCCCTCTTTTTCTCTTTTAAATTAAACACATTCCAGAGAGAGGCCAGGAGCTGTCAGGAAGCTCTGCACTGATGGGGCTTCCTTTGGGATGTGCAGGCTGATGAGACGCCTGCCTGTGCTTCTCCAGCCTGCAACGGTGAATAAGGGAAGGCATCAGCCTGCGGCGTTCTGCCCCAGAACCACTTTTGTATTCCTAGTTCGTTAGCAGAAAATCAGCAGGTAATTGAGGATGTGTGTAGAAAACAGTCAAAAATAGGATTGGTGGAAATCTAAGGGACAAATACATCAGTAGGCTTCAGAGTAGGCTAAACAATACTGCTGAGGTTCCTGCGCTACAATCGGACAGCTTGCCTCTACAAGGCTTGCTGCTGCTGCAGTGATATCTCTCTAGACAAATACTAGATCAAGTAAATTATTTTCTGTTTCACACAAAACCAAAAGGAATTTATTTTTGTGTGGAGTGAAGCATCTGAAGCTGCATATAACTGAGGCTTTATCTGCGCTGAGGAGAACAGAACCCTTACTTCTGTCATCAATATGTTCATCATCCTGCCCCGTGTCAGGCTCATTGTAGTCCATGATAGTGTGGTATGGGTGTCTAATGGTTAATTTGTCGTCCTCTACAGCGTGAGGGCCTTTTCTTCAGGACCGGTGCTTATCCAGGCATTCTTCATCCTGCAAATAGGCAGTTGGTGCTACTAGCTCATTTTGCATTTTATTCTTTTTATTCAGGCAACTTCTCCAATTTATTAGAATTGTTCTCAGTTTTACTTGTCTGTCGGTGCATTCATAGTCTGGTCTTTGTGTAGTGTGCAAACAGTAAGCATCCTCGTAGGTAGTATTAAACTTCTGTTGTTTTTAAAATCAACGTTTTTGCTTCAGATTATGCTTTGGATTCTTTCTTACTGGATTTGTTTTGCCAATGCAAACATTAGTGTTTGGTCATTAACATCGTATCAACTATTCTAACTTCGTAAGCTTTCAGTATTTTATTAGCTTTTCCATATTTTATTTTATTTTATTCTTTTTTTTTTCCCACTGTTACTAAAACACGGAGCAGAACTGAATGGGGGCAGAGCCCTGTGGAGCCTCATTCACTACATCCTGTCACTGTGACGGTGAAACGTCGATAGCTCCTGTGTGGTTCTGTGCCGTTTGCCCACATCCCCTACAGAAGATTCGTGCAGGCTCTGTATCTTTGGTTGCCTTATAAAAATGTCACAAAAGACTAGGGCTAAAGCCATACCAAAATGAAGATATGTGCAAACTACTGTTTTGACTCTGTCCTCAAGGGGCCTGGTATTTCATCAGGGAAGAAAATTAGATTAGTTTGACATGATTTGTTCTCGACAGATGTATGTTGGCTGTTAAGTGATTTGATTGTTATCTTCCAGGAGCTTATAAATAGCCTTATTATTTACTGTTGCATTTTTCTGGGTATTGATATAAAAATGGCTAGCTTCTGTTTTCCATTTTTAAAGATAAGCATCACACTTCCCCTCTGCCCAGGCTCCTGGTCTCACATTGTCCTCCAAAAATTCTTGAGCTTGATCACCAGTGGCTCAGCAAGAGATTCTCTAAGTGTGCTCAAATAAAGGTATGGTAATCAGAATCTTAATTATTCAGTTGTCAGAGTGATTTCTAACAAGATTTTGTCCTCTGGATAGCATGTTCGTGAGTGACACGTTGCAAAATGTTGCTGAAAAATAGGGTAAACTTTTCATTTTTTAACTTATAGCTCTACCTTCATCATCCCCAGAAACTCAGCCTCCCAGCTGGGTGAGTCTGTACCAGCGTTCCCCTCCCTCTCCCCAGAATAAAGTATAGAAGAACCTGGGAAACTGGAAAAAGGATCTTAAGGACACCGACTGAAGTCAGCCCACGTATGGCAACGGAAAGCCCCTGGTTTATGTGTGCTGGAGACATTGCTAAGAAATAACAGTGAGTCAGTGGATATCCTACCTATTAATTTTGCACTTAGTGTTTGGGTTTACTGGATTCTTTTTACTGTAGCACTTTAACACAATAACTGGTGTAAAATGTTCTAACTTTCTCAAGGAGATCCAAATACTTTTAACAGATGAGTTGATCTTTTGTGCCAATGAGCGTATGCTTTAGTCTCTGTGCAATTTCCCTTTGAAAGAGTGCCCAGTCCTGCATGGTAACAGCTGAAGGCACGAAGTAATTTGATGAAAACTTTCAGACATCTTGAGGGATCTAAGGTTTGTCTCACCAATAACAGCTTTTCACCTTTCCCTCACTTCTTCCTCTAAAACAAAACAAAACAAAACCTTCTTCCTCTAAAACAAAACAAAAACAAAACAAAACAAAAACCCAACAACCATATTTAGAAGCTGGCTTTTCTCTTTGAATCCCTTTCTGGCTCAGACAAACTTGGAGCCCAGGCAGACAGCTGTGAGTTTGTACCATCGATTTCCATGTAAATGTTCCTCAGATTACCTGAGGGACCACATCTCAAACCGCAACGTGTGGCCTGCAGCCAAGGCGATGGAGATCTGGCATTGTGTGGGAAGAAGGGTCAGTGCAAATCAAACATGAGCCCTATTCCCACATGAAAAGGAAATAAAACCTCCACATGCAGGCATGTGTAGAAGCTTCTCGTTCGTCCCTTAACTAAACGTAACCAAGCAGGAAAAATAATGCTGACAAGAAAACACAAGTATGTTTATTAGCCATTCAGTGCCCAGCAGGTCTCGAACTCTTCCGCATTGCTTTTTTCATTAGTGCTGCATCGGCAATCCTAGCTGCCTGTTTGTTTTAAGAGCTGAAAATCTTTTATGTGTTGGAGGCGTGAATAAAAAATTGGTAGCAATGAACATAAAAAGCAAAGGTTAACATACATCACGTAAGGCTGTGAGCTCCTTGGGTGGAAATCTGAAAACTGGAGTTCACACAGTCAATGCAGAAAAATCAGTTCCTCCAGACTGTGTGAGCTGTCGTGGGGTCTGTCACAGAAAGCTGTGAATTACCTGCTCTTTGCCTTTGAGCTTAAAGAGAGGCAGGGTGACTGACTAGCTTGGACTTGTGTGTCTAGCTTTCAGGTGCCTAAATTCGGGCAGGTGAATCCTATGCTTGCGACATAGGCAGGGATTGATTTCAGCGGAAATATGTCTGTCTGGGGGAAATAGGATGTCAGCATATGCCATCATGTCCTGCCAAGCTGGTGAAATCCGAACTGCCAGGAACAGGTCTGAAGGCCCTGGGCTGCTGGGCATGTTCTCTTTGTCCAGGGTGTACAACCCATCATCTGGCTCCTTTTCTTCCAACAACAGCAAAGGGGAAAACCCAGTTTTCGTAGCCAAATTGTTTGAGTGGCTTGTTCAACAAGTGACTCCTCTGGTCTCAGCTCTCATCGTCCTCAGTGTCACTCTGCTCTGTCAAGCAATTGCTGAATTTTGTTGTGTGTGGGATTGCACTTCGTTATAACGGAGACCTGCAGGTGTGGTCATAGAGGTATGCTTGCATTGAACGGGCTGCAGGAGAAGTAAAGCTTCGGGAGGATCGCGTTATCTGAACTAACTCTCATGTTTACTCATCATAGAGCCAGCATCATTTGTTCCAGCAAGGAAAGTCACAGACCCCAACTTGGAGAGATGTCCTGTGAGTCAGTTGAGAACCAGCTCAGGGATTGGAAGGCAAAAATTCTTCCCATATAAAAATTCTAGGCAGTGTAATCTAAATTTAGGCATTTAAGCCACAACTAACTGGGTGCCCCAAGTGTAACAGAGCAAAAGGAGTGTGAGGAAGTAGCAAAGTATTTGTCCCACATGGAGACTAAATATCCATTATCAGCAATCTCTCTGGCCTGCTTCCTCTGTTGTTTCTTTCTCCCTGGAGATTTGGCAATTGGATTGATTTGCTGCCTGACTCACTGTCTTAGATTGAGATACTGAGAACTGCTGACAGTATTAATAAAATTAGTGTTAGGGAGGATGTTTGAACATTTGCCTTTGACGTTTTTAAGGCAGAGAACTGACATTTAGTCTAAATTAAAAAGTTACTGAATTGCCTTTTTTTTTCCCTGACCGAAGTCTTGATAGTTTTCTTCTGAAAGCTTAGTCTGGAATTAAGGATTTTGGATTGCAAGTTTTGATCTTTCTTTTCATTGAGAATCTCTGGTTAGTTAAGAAAACACTAGATATTGAACAGAGTTCTTGGGAGAAATATTTTCACAAAACCATAAGATAAATATAATACAAGTGTCTGTAGCAGTATTGTTTTATGATAGTGAGGATTGTTTTTTTCTCTCAGGTGACACAGAGGTCAAACTGCAATAATGGTCTTAATCTTAAAATCTAAGGACAGGTAAAGATCTAGGTTTTATTTTTCAAGAATGGTTTGCATCATTACTTTTAAATGCAGTTGCCTGGTCTTTAGGTTGTGTGATTAAGTCTTACTCCTTGTGGGAAATGACTGAATTCAGGAGACATTTGTTTCATTTCATAACTGCTCTTTGTCTATACATCTTGTACTGCATTTTCATGTGGTGTAGTTTATCCCCAGGTAAAAGCAGCAGGCTTAACTTTGGTTTGCTCTGGTCTGCAGGAAGACAGCTTTCCAATAGTCATATTGCAAGCAATTTTCAGTAGCCCTTCAAGTTTTCGTTCAGGTATTTGTCCAACTAGTGTAGCTGCCTAACGTCACTGCAAGCCTTCTTTGATGTTCGTGTTCCATAACCCATCCAGCAAGTGCTGGAGCCACTGCCACCAGTAAGTGTCCACGTAAAACGTGAGAGCATTGGAAAGATCTTTCAGACATTAACACTTCTGGGAAGTTACATCCTTTCAAAGGAGAACACAAGAGACTGCAGTTTATGAAAGTCTAGCTCTGATGAAGAGCAAGTGCACTGCCGAGGTCACCTCCCTGTCCTGCCTCTCTCCCTGCCAGCCTATTCCCATGGCTGGTGGGAATGTAAGCTTTTGGGGTTGGAACTGGCATTACTTTATGCATGTATTGTTTGGAGACCATGTATGCAGGCTATGCATTGTTATTTCCAGAACTAGATACCCTTCGGTGGATTTTTCTGTAGGGGAATTGTTGGCTGAGCTCAAACAGAAAGTCTGTGGCACCCAAAGCTGCACGTGTGGTTGAATTCCTGTTACCTTTGGTGAAGGGTTGTGCCAGAATATAAAGAACTTTTTCTGCTCCCCTATAGACAGTGTGGCTTGGTCTGTCTGTCAAGAGGTTACTATTCTCTTATTCATTTTTTCCCTTTCTCTTTCTCTGACTGGAGAAAGTATAAATAATTGTAGTGCTGAATTTTTGGAAGGTTTTCTCCCCCTCCCCCATTTCCTGAAAAGCCTGCATACGGAGTGAGACACTCATAAGCTTTTCCGAGATAAGAATTTAATTTATTTACGCTTCATTGTTCCAGGCATGGCTACAGACTGGTTTGGAAATTTGCTGTTCCAACTTTAACAGGTCACAGCATGGAAAGGAGCAGCTGGATTTTTCTCCAGAGCAGCCGTCAGCTGTTAGAAATCTCTTGATACTTCCCTGGCTTCTCCAGATTCAGCGTTAACTTCTCCTTCCTGTAACAGGAATTATGCTACGTGCTGTAGACTCTTTAGCTAACAAAAAGGAGTAAAGCATAGAGGCCACACCGTTGCGCTGACTCCCTTTCACCTTCATAAGGACAAAGCATGAGAGAAAACCACTGTCCAACTCCAGTATCTTACGGTGTTTCTGAAGTAACTTCTGTGGCTCAAGCAAGTAGGCAATGAGGTAAAAGTCACAAAACGCAAGCTCTTTTGCATTCTATTACATTGCTTTTCCTTCTCACCTCTTCTGGTCTTGAAAAGAGCCTTCTCCATTACATAATCCAATGTTCCAGTCAGATAGCTGAGCTTCAAAGGCAGCAGGCCGGTTTCTTGTCTCACACGGACTCTACGGCAGTAATTCTGTTGGCTTCGGTGAAGTTACTCCTGATTTACACTGTCAGAATGACCCATATGTTAAATCTATATGATGACATATGTAGAATATTTAATACAGCCAAGTAACTGCCATGAGAACAGTATTCCAGTGTTGCTTCACTTTCTTTAGAATACAATGGTAAAAACGTTACATTGCATTAAGTAATACTTAATGTAAGCTGTGAGAGAGAGGAATTCATGCAACTTGTTCACTTTGATCTGGATGTTTTACTGAGAACCAAGTCAGAGTGGCATAACTGGTGACTGTTTTGCAGAAGTTGACCTGTTGGTTGTCTGGGCTCAATAGTGCTTACCCTTCAACAGCGGTTAAAAAAAAATGAAAGCAGATTTCCTGCTTCATCTTTCATGTGCTCTTTATCATAACCCTCATCATAATGTTTGTTGGTACCAACTCTCTGCTGTAAGTTGTCGGTCTTGAGTGTTTCAAAAGGCTGTGGGCACAGCCATTATACAGAGGTTGCAAAATGCTTGAGTGTCCCCATGGCCATTTTGCATTCAGTCACAATCAGTATAAATTTTTTTCATATAACTAAAGCTCTTTATGGGAAGAAAAAAAAGTGGGAAGAAGAAAGAAAAGGGAAAAACTCCGTACCGTTACCGCTGCTGGTTAGTAGAACTTGCAATTTACGATCTGTGAAAAACATGGGGAAATAACTGAAAGTCAGGAGGGAAGAGTTACTAGCCATGACATCATTAATTCAGTTAAGATAAAACTTTACGTTTATATGCTCAGAATGGGAGACTTGTCTGTTGAGTTGGTGGTAAAAGGGGCGGATTCTGCTTTGGTGTAAGTTGGCATGGATCCGCCTTTGATATGTCAAAATATTTGCTGCCCTTTTGTATGGTTATGTCCTGGCTAGGAGAGTCTCAGTTCTGTGAGGTAAGCGTGACCTTTTCCCCTTAGCCTTTCAGGTTAAGGTAGGAGAGAGAGGATGTAAATTTGTTGCTAGCCATTAGGTAGCAAGTAGCTTTAAGAAAATCAAAATGAAGTTTCTAGGTTCATTTGATGCATTGTTGACTGTTTTCAGGCACTTTGTCTCTTTCCCATGTTTGGAACTCCGAGCTGTTCGTTAGAAAGGAAGAAAGAAAAAGCAGCTTCCTCTAGTTAAGGCACTTAATCATGTTTCTGAGATCCGCAGATGCAACCCCCGGAATGGCCTGCTGAATATGAGACTCTTAGCTCTCCCCAGAGGATATTAGGGGATCATCGTTCACACTTCTAGCTTCTGTAATGATGAATAGGATTATTAGAGAAAATCCCCTTGTGCATCAGTGAATCTAAAATCATGTGGTTCTTTTGTCTATGCATTTAGATTCTAAATCAAAAAATAAAACAGCTGGACCAGTATAGGCAAGGCCAAGTTCTCTGGGGGAGGGGTACATTATATTTTGCTAGCAGAGTGCTCATAGCTTGGGCAGTGGTTTGTGGTTTGTCTAAATCTGAGGTTGTCTTGGTTCATGCGGGGGAAGACCACAAAAAACGTTCTGAATATGATTGCATTTAAGGTTCCTGTTAATGTTATCGTATGAGGTGTGACTTCATGGTACAAATTTCCTCCTGAAATTTTTCTCAGCGTGCTCAGAACACCCCATGTCCTGGCCAGTGCTAAACATATTCGCTTGTTAATTGAAAAATGATGAAGGGAATTGGTAGCCCTCTATAGAATGAAATATTCCATAGACATCTGGTGTTAGATGCATGTATCCAAGGGGTGAGAAATAGGAAAGCAATTGTCTGTATCCCTGAGGAACTGTAACCCTGTCAGTAATATTTTTTGTTCAGGGAAAGTAGCAGGGAAGGTGCCTTCACTTTTGAAAAGTATGGGCAGTGTTGGTATTGAGGCAGAGGATTTTCCTGCCTACTCTGAGTGAGCGAGAGTTGAGGACACGTTATCTTATGCAAAGGCTGATGCAAATGCAGCAGTCTGTCCTGTTCAGAGGTAACCGGGAGGTGGCTGGGCAGATGTCTTTCAGCCACTGACTAACTGAAACATCAACCAAACTTCAGAGATTAAAAAATTTGATTTACCCTCCCGTAAGCAGAATGAGAAATCCATATGCATTCCCATCCTATGATTTTGGGTTAATCTTCCACTGGCTTGTGATTTCTGAGGAGCTATAGATTGAATCCAGGCACGCTAGCTAGCTAACTCTAATTTCCAAGTTGGGTGTATTATTTATTTATTTATTTTTCTTTCAAATTCCTTCACTACCAAAGGACACAAATGGATTCTGAGACACTAATTTAAAATACTACTGCTAATAACAACCTAACGTGTGCTATTTGCCAAAAGTTGAGAATCAGCAATGATGAAAGATGAAACTGCCCCAAGTTTCTTGGCAAAAGTGATGTAGACCAATATTTCAAAGGTCATTTCAATTTTAAAATTTGCTTCCTTGGAGACTGTGCTGTGGCAACATTTGCCTTCTAGATGTTATCAGAGAATCACTGGAATTTCATAGTAACTGAAATTAAAGAATTTTAGAATGTACGTCTGGATGTTAAAGGCACGCTCCTGCTATCCCCTGCCCAGCTGTTCTCATTAGCCTTGCTAGTCTTACGGGCATTTGCTGATCAGCCCAGTTCTAGCATTTCACAGTCAACATGTTGCACTGCAAGCTCAAAATGCTTTGGTTGTCCCCATTCTCTGATAATGCTCTTGACAGTCCTGTCCTATTTGTCATATGCTGGCCCTTCAATAAGCTTGTATGTTTTTAAATTTAAAACAACAACAGCAACAACAACAACAACAACAAAACAACAAAACACAAACCGTACTTTGCTTGTGTACTGATTGACTTCGCAAGTTAACTAGCGCTCTGCTATTTAACAGCAATGCTTCAGTAGCATCGAGAGAGCACTCAGGCCAGGGCCCTGTACAAGTGCTGAACAAGCTGACCGTTACAGCAGGAGCTGCCAGATGGCAGGCTCCGTGGCCCTGAACATTCCCATTTTTGCATGGGAATAATGGAGACCTTGAAGAAGTGCTGCACTGATGGATTTGGTGAAATCTGTCTTATGCAAGGAACAGTTACTAACAGCAGAAAACTTTTCTCTCCCTGCTTTATTTCTCCTCTGTAGAGAAGGGCTACCCAAATGGTGTTTTCCGAGGTCAGCTGAATATCTCCCTTGAGGTCTGCTTGCTTTTTACTGTGCTTCACTGGGTAAGCTCCTGCCAAGTGTGCTTGTCCCTGGCACTGTGTGCCAAGTTCACTGAAGGCATGGCAGTTGCTGTCCCGAAAGACTGGAAGAGCGGGCTGCAATGTGGAACCGGGGATTGGTGATGCGATGCGAGCTGGTGTGGCTGCTCCAGACTTTGCAGCTTGTGATTGCCCTGCTCTGGATGGGACTGGGGAAGACTTGCTTCTTTGAACCCAGTGCCGGGTTTTGGAGGGCTTTCTTAACAAGAGGTCGTGCATTGCCTGATCGCTTCCCCAGATTCTGTGCAATGTATTTCTCTCACTGGGAAACAAGTTTGCAAAGCCTTTTAGTCTGCTGTAGCTGAAGGGCAGCAATGTAGGAGAACAAATATCTTCTTTTGAGTGTTCTGAGCACCTTTTAATGCTATCCTAATTTTAATGTAGCATAATGTAGTTAGTTGTAGAGCATAAAACTTGTTGCTTTTGGGTATTAGGAGAGATGAGTTTAGCAATTCCAACTCTTATCTGCTATTTGCAGTCTTACATTCTGACCTGTAGTTTACTGGGTGAGCCAGAAGGCTCTGTCCCAAGCATTAGTAGGACATATTGTTTGTGCTTTTTCATTACCCCATGCAGCTATCTTGGATCTCTCTGCCACTCCCAGGAGCAGCACCATGAGAGCTATCTTGGTGTGCTGTGCTCTTGCAATTTGCTGTCTGTCCTTGGGGTACCTGGTATCTCGGTGAGAGAAGTAAAATCTTTTTTTCACTGGAAAAAAGAGGGCTTGTATGAGAGCTTTAACTCAGAGAATGGCCTTTTGTAAGAGGCAGTGAAAGGAGACTGCTGCGAGCTGGCCTGTTCTCCTAGAAGTCATCAAGTGGCTACTCTGATCTCCGGATCAGAAATGGAGTGCCTGCTTCTCTGAGCAGATGACAGTACCCCATGGTATGGTCAGATTTCTGGGAGGTTTCAGCGCCTACTCACCGTGCCTCTTTCCTTATCTCCCTCCAGCAATCAGAGGTCATGTGGAACACCTTTTTCCATGGAGTCAAGCCACAGATTGAAAAACCCACTGCAGTAGATTATGAGCAGGTTTCTGTTTTGACTTTTCAATTTATATTGCTGAAGACAAATTTTATTAGTAAAATCCTGGGCAACTCAGCAATGGATTTTTAGGCTCTGACTGGGTGCCTGGAGCTGCATTTCTTTGAACTGTCTTTTAGAGGAACTGCAGCTGTATAAATGGATGAAGACTGTGGAAAGAAACTATAAATATGGCTTTATTAAGGTGGGTTTTTAAATCAAAGTAACTTTTTGAAATATTTTAATGAAGCTTAAAAACTGTTTTCCAGTTCTTTCCAACAGCTATGTTACTTTTCAGCAATGGGGGCGTATTATCGAGGGAACTGTGGCCACTGCATATGTGGCAGTGGATGTGGCAGTGCCTTTACCATGAGGATTTTTAACCTTGACTGGACAGACAACTTAAAATGACCAGGGAATAGTAGGCCTCTTCTGCTCCTGTTTTTCAAGGTGCAGAATGCAAATAGGTATTGCAGGGCTATGAAGATACTGCTGGGATGGTGCTGTGTGTGCTGGGGGTTGGGGAGTGAGGAACTTGTGGCTATTTGGAGACATTTCTTGATGCCCTGCAGCCTTTTTCACTGTGGGCAGTGGTGGATTGTGCCTTACCAAGAATGTGACAAGCTCATTCAGTATATGTTTTCTTGCTAAAAGTTAATTGAAAACAACAATTCAGCACATAAAAAATGTGCTAGCGTAGCTTGGTGATGGTTAGTGCATTATATTCCCCTTATGTTCTTGTCACAGACTGTTTAGGCTCTCTTTGCTTAAGTGCGTGTGGCAGGTATCTGAAGTCCACAAGCCAACTGGTACTTTGAGCTGGCTGTCCTGGGAGTTAAACGTGGATTCAGTAAGTGCTGCTGAAACTCTTGTTTTCTTAGCAGCTGGGAGCTGATGAAACTGTAGAGGAAGCTAGGGCTTTGCATCAGAAAAGCCACATCCATTCCAAGGAAACACAGTTCCATTGCTCCACATCTCGATGACTCCAAAGTTGGCCTCACTGAAAACCAGGGACTGAGACTGAAACAGGGCAGCCAAGAGAGTGGAGCAAGGGACAGGTGGAGGGGTATGGGTGGTGATTGGAAAGTCAGCACTAAAGCGCTGGCAATTCTGTCCTGCAGTGCTATTTTCTGGCATAAGGGCATGTCTTTAAAAACACTGGGCAAGTTTCTTCACTGAAGCACAAGTCCACATCATGAAGGAAATCATTCAGAAAGCTTCTCAGTTGTAGTCTGAAGAGAGTAAAAGTAGCTGTGATGGAAGTGATTTTCCTCTCAGCATAGACACAAGGGTGTGTGCCTTGCATACGCATCTGTGTAAATGAATGTGTAAAAAAGGCACTGGAGTACATCATCCGGAGGTGGTCTGAGCTAGGATTTCCATTCGGCAGAGCCTGGCACAAAGAGGCCCTGAAGCAACCAGTGTGTTCTGTTTCAGGAGGCAGAGGCGTTCCACATACACTGTACCATCGTGGTAAAAATGCCTTCATTTTTGACGTGGAGGTAACTACCACTTTTTTGAGTGTCACATTTTACCCACTTGCAGTTTCCTGCTTGTATGTTTTGGCTTTTGACCAGGACTTCGGGCTACGTGTGCTCATGTGGTTTTGATAAAATATTGAACTTAGACAATACATCTTCTTGGACATTTCTTCCTGTTAGTTTCAAGTGTGATACACAGCAACCAGTACTTGATCAGTAGCAGACACTGTTTTTATCAAGCGTTGTTGGATGTTCATTAGCCATGAAAGGATTGTAGAGAAAACCTGCTACAGCACAGACCAGTACAGGTAGGTGCTTACTCTTCTGAGCCCTCCTTTTAGCCACTTTAGCAAAGCTCTAGGCTGTAAAGTATGGTGCACTTTTGAAGTCCAGATTCACATACTAGGCTATAGCAGCTAAGCTATTTGGCTGGCATTTATCTTACTTCTTTTACAGTCTTGTCAGTCTGCTAAGAGGGATAAAATGCTAGTGAGATATTGACAAGTGGCAGATCAATGGGAGTAGCAACCTCATTAAAAACCATCTCTTAGTTCTGACATTTTAGATACCATTTAATGAACACAAGAATTTGCATTACAGTAATATACTGGGTAAAATTTTAGCTGAGTAAAAAGAGCGCTTTTCATGTTCTGCCCAAGGAGCATATGCGACCTCTATAACTATAGTGAGTTTGTCAGCCTCTGTAATACAGTTAATATCGCTAATATATGTAAGGAAAGGACGTATCACATCTGCATTTAGTAGACTGGGATCTAAACCAGAAAGATATTCTGTTGACATGGGCACAATGAACGGCCGGTGCGGCTACCTGCTTGTTATCTCAGGGCAGCAACCTGCCCGCAACCCTTCCTAGCGTGCTCTATTTTCTGTGCTGTCAGCCGGCAGGCATACGGTGCGCAGTTCACAGGTCTTCCAGCAGGAGTGGTTTATGTGTATTGCAGCACGTGAGCTGAAAATACTGGGCAGGGCAGGGTAGGTGGTGTTCTGGGTCAGCGTGCTGTAAAGACCTGCAGTCACGTTGGAAACGACGCTACGCAGAGTGCTTGTCTGCATATCTGCTTACTGAAGTGTTACAAGTGACTGGGTAGCAAGTAGATCAGAATCACCATTCTGTGAGTCTGTGATTTAACTTGCTGTGGGTTTTCGTACACCTTGTTAGCTTTAATCCTTACGAAGCTATACAATCCTGGCTTTTCAGGTGTCACGCTTACAAAAATATATAATATTTATGTGCATTGTTTACACCTTACACAGAGGAGCGCACAAGAAAAATGAATGTGCGGAAACCACATGGAAGCTATCCAACCGAGTTGTTTCATGTGCTATTGGGAAGCCAGTGTCACACAGGAAGATAAAAGATACTCAGCCTTACAGGCTGCCGTTGTCGGAGGTTTTAGCCCAACCTCTCTTTCTCAGGATCTGGCAGACATGTTTATCCGGCACAAGACAGGCTGAGTGACACGGTGCGGACTTCTTTCTTCTCAACTTTTTTATCTCTTTATGTCTCCTCTCCCTTCCTTTGTCCGGTGGACTGAGATTAAAGTTGCGTGCACCCCTCTGCAAGCTTCCTGATAGATCCAATTAAAATACCTCATTCTTGTAGCATATGTGAGAGTTGAGGCATTGAACCTATTCAGCTGGAGGGTTACAATCTGAGAGCTTTTTTTTTTCTGTCCTACTTCTGGGATTACGGGGATTCAAAACTGAGACTGAACATTTAAACTTTTGCAAGAAAGGCTGGTAGAACTTAATGCGGTATCAGTTTTTCAGCAGATTTTTGCACAACATGGAATTGAATTTCTCAACATTAAATACTGTACCTGCAGTAAATAAACATGGTAGAATCCCGTTTAATTTGTATGAGTTCTAGCCCCCGAAAATCCTCTAGGCTATTTGAACAGATGAAAAGCCAAAGAACAGAACTTTTCTTTTAATTTTCCAGCTGTGCAAATTCAGCTTGGATATTAAAAAGACTAAGTCTTGTTATACATTTTCTGTCTCTCGTATCTTGATCAATTCACTAGAGTTATCACAGATATGGTTCTCAGAGTATTGTAGGTAACAATAGTGTTTTTTTCATCCTATCTCAATCCTCAAAGGCAAGAGATACTCTCAGAGTAACAGTTGACTACAGTTTCCTGAGTGAAACTGAAGCACACGGTGCACCCACATTTGATCTGTTTCCAGGTCTTGAGATTAGAAGGCAGCTGACAATGTTATTACTGATANTGGGGATTCTGCTTATGTTCCATGTATTGATTGTTCCACTGATTATAATCAGATTTTATTTTTGCTAGTACCACACATATATGGAACAAAAAGAAATGCACAACAGAGGTTCCATTTTTTTTTGAAACATCACTCATCTAAGCCATCTCTTATTTAAAAAATGAAGTTGCTTTTACAGAAACCATACAAAACCGTTGTCAAGACTTCTATGAAATACTGTAGCGTCCTAATAATAACTTCTAGCTGAAAAATCTTGGCGTCCTGCAGTTTAGGAAAGGGTTTTAAAATTCACCTTCAGTTTTTGGGCAACAGGCAAAACATGTGGCTCTGTTTAGGAGCTATTTTCGTTAAAGCTTGACAATACAGGATGATAAAATACAGCTGCATTGTTTAAACTTTCAATTTAATTTCTGGTTTCTGTCCAAGCTGTTTCATCAATATGGCGCCATTCATTTCAAAACAAAGCTCTTGGAAGAGTCTCCATTACCCCACCATTGATCAAGAGGGTGTTAAAATGTAGAGCCTAATTATGTTCCTGGCCTGTTTGGAATTCCAAAATTGGATTTTTATAACTGTCAAATTTGCAATCAGGGTAACTTTCCATGACAATTAGTCAGAATTATTAGAGCTCTTGTTGCCAGGGAGTTATAACTAGTGGTGGTGTTTCACATTTCAAGGCTCTGTAAGTGTCAAAGGCAGCATATATCTTGAAGAATAGCCATTTGACTACAACATTGTCTATACTTAACTGCACCCAAATGTCTACTACTGTTACAGTCATTTTTATCCATTCTCCAAGGCTGAGTTCTCGCCACAACCTCTACTGCAAGCTCTGCAGATATAATTAACTACTGAGTTCTGCCTTGTTGCAAAATGGGACCTGTGAAATCATGACATGAGAAAGTTCATCCCTGAATATTTCACTCATGCTCAGCTTGGTAAGAGCCCGTACTCAGAAGGCTGTTAATGCTGCTGCTGGTGGTTAATTATTATTTTGAATCTTTAAAATAAGCCAAACATAACTCTACAACCCATTGGGATGAATGGATGAACACTCTCTCTTCTCAGTCTGACTGATTCCTTGCAGCTGAAGCCATTACCTGTGTGTGTAGTGCTGAGTACAGGCTGAACCTGGGAGGTTCGCCCGGTTGGGACTTTCTTCTTGGTAGAGCTCTTTAAAAAAAAAACAAATCCAAGGACGTATTAAAGTTAGCTGAGATATCTACCCTATGCTATCTTTATCATTGTAGACCAGACTTTTGCAGACACACAGTACTTCAGCCTGAATGCTGGTGTGTGAACCTATGTGTTCACAGAAGAGCAAATGCTTACAAAAAAAACTTTCTTTGCCTAATACGCAGCATGTATTTCAGAGGCGTCCATTCAAGATGCCCATGATGTGTTGGCCTGTTGATGTCAACAGATTTTTGTCATCAACCTCAAGCTTTAGATCAAGTACTAATTGCATTTATGACCTGTGTTTGCATCTTTGCGTTTAATTAAACGAACCACTTTTCAGTAGCAGCATTTGCTTAAAATTTCCCCCCCTCCACCATGCCTGCTGTTCCTCCCACCCCTGTACTGCCCTTTCTGTTCCACTGACTCAGGCATCTCTGCAGCCACATGGTTTAGATAACTGATCATCCTGTAAAATAATAAATATGAGGGTTTTTTTAGATCGGGTTATTTTTCAGCTCTCTTTCCCCACCTGATTCACTGTCCATCTGTGTGGTGTGCGCACGCTCATTCTAAAAACAGAGGTGACAACTTTTTAAACCTGTTAAGCTTAAGGAGCAGTGCTACCTGGTGTGAAACTGTCACTCCTTTTTCTAATCTGGAAGCCAGATCCTGCCTTTTTCTTCTTAACCAGTACCTAGAGCATCTCTGTGTCCGCTGACAGATATTGACCTGAATTGTCGTGTGACCACTTTTGACAAGAAGATCTGGAATACAGCTTTACTGATACAGGGTCAAAGTTGTTCCAACCCCTAGTCATGCAGAATGTTTGCCCTGGAAGGAAAAGGGGTTGTAATCCGTTCAGTTTAATTAAATCAACCTAAACTAATTGTCAGCTAATAAAATAGTGTTGGTCAGCTCGTAAAATAGAAATTAAGATTAAAAGAGTAGTTGCCATGAACAGGTGGTAACTCTGTTTCCAAGTTAGACCACATTACTCTCTGGCAGGGGATCTCTGAGAATACCTCATATTCTAGTTTTTTAAAAAAAATGTTTATGAAACTTATAAAATATAGGGCTCATTTTGTAACCAATTTTCTATCTCACCTGCCAAGAGTAGTGGGGGTTGAGCCAGCGCAAGGCGGATGCAGAGTTTTAGGCAGCTGTCCAGAAATGGATTCCCTGTGCAGGGCTGTGGAATACATTTCTACCTTTGACTGGCCTTTCTTTTTGCAATTCTTGTGATTTAGTTTTCTCTTTCTTGTTGCTGTTACAGAAGAGACCTTGTAAACATTTTTTGATGTCATTGATCTCAGCCTGGCACTGTTGTGCAAAGGGAGAAACTTCCTGCGCTGCACTGTGGATGCGGTTTAACTCTGGATGGATCTTGAGTCAGTAACAGGATCCCTCTGGAGCTGGCCCTTGGTATTTCTGTTGACTCTGCAGTTCTTGAAGAAGGCATAAAACTTTTATCTAATTTTAACTGAAAAGGACTAAACTGGAATCATTATCTGCTCCTCAAAGTAGAACGTGGTGGTTTGTAGTTGCTGTTAATAGTAGAATAATAAAAGAAAATGTATTGTGTATCGGTTATTGTATTATTCTGTTAATAGTTCAAAACTATGTGGTTCTGAAAATTTTGTGATGGCTTGCAGTTAGTTTAAATGCTCTTTACTGATGCAAGGCTTTCTGTATCAGTGGCTTGTTGCACTAGCTGAGAGTTACCTTTCATACCCATTTTCTGTGACCATCAATTCCCAGAAATCTCATGCATGTTGCAGTTGGTTGCTCATATATTGTTCTCAAACCTGGCATAGGTGCTAGAAGGCTAGATTAATTTTCTCTCCCCCATCAGTCCTCTTATTTGAGGGAGTACGGTCACAAAACAGCGAGCTGCACTGATACGGCTTTGGGGTTGTGGCTGCAATGATGGTCTCATTTAAAAGGGTATGCTCCAGGAGAACTCCCCACCGGAGGGTTTCAGCTGCGAGTGGGCAAGTCAAACGCTGTGTGGCTTTGTAGCCTCCAGGAGCTTGTTTGGGGGTTTGAGCTGGCTTGAATTTTCTAACACGTGTTGCTTTGAGACCTCAAGTTGGCTGGATGTTGCCTTCGGATTTTAAGAAGTGAAGCTCAACCCTTGCCTCTCTGCACTCCTCTTGCATCCAGCGTGCCCTTCCCTTACATGGAGGGCGGCTGCTCTGGTCCAAGACGATTAGTTTCTAGGCTCTTTGAGACTTGCCCATGATGTGCTTCCTTTGGGCTAGCAGATGCCCTGGATAACTGAGTTTGCTCTGGCTCATCTCAGAAGGCGAAGGATAGAAGTTCCCCTACCTGGTTGTCTTGGGGAAGGGAGGAAGGTGCTGGAGCTGTATCCCAATCCTCACCCGCAATCATGTGTCTGCTGTAGCGAAACCAGGGAGCAGAGTGTCTTTTCACTTGTCTTCTGTGAAGCAGGGCACTGCCATGGCTTAAGGCAGGGGATTGTTACTTATGGCAAGAAGTACCAGGGTTGGAAATCCAGCACATTTGCAAGGGTAAGGAGCTGGAATATCTGGAGAGAAGTTTCTGCGGGAGGCTGAGACCCCCCTGCCTGGCTCCTGCTGAGTTTGTTTGGGAGATTACAACTGCTACTCACGTAGAGGCAAAACTGACCCTCTCCAAGCGGCAGGAGAAGTCTTGCCTGTCCCAGCGCTGTGTTTCTGTTATTGGGTTTGCAGAAGCGCTCTGGTCTGGACAGGTTGCTGCCCTGGCTTAGGGTGTGTCCCCGATCTCTCCATGCCTGCTCTCCCCTCTGCAGCCAGAGACGAGCTTGCAGCACGTGCTGGCATGGCTTGGAGCCAGCCGGCACCGGTAACACTCGCAGGAGATTCTGCAGCATGGCCATCAGCTGCTCTGTATGGGATTTTCCAGCAGTACACATCTCCTCCCAGCTGCCAGGGCTCGAGCTGGTGGGAGTAGAAGTGAAGTGAGTGGTGCAGCATGTGCTGTGGTCGCTCATCTGAGCACAGTCACGGAGGGACATTATGGAAACATCCCCTTGGGTTCCTGATCTGATTTACCATCTCTGTGCAGAATAAGCATGGCTTGAACCACATGTTTTGGATTAAACCAGGTGAAAAGATTCCTCACACTGGGAATTCTGTGAGGGGCTTGGGGACAGGTTCCTCTGAGACAGAATTTCTTGAAGAAAAAAGAAACGAGATGGATTGGTCTTCATTCAGGGCAGTTTGCTGTTCATTCACGTCTCCCGTGCTTGCACCAACATTATGGAAACGGCTGCTAGGAGTCACACCAGCAGCCAAGTTGGCATTTACTTCTCTTGGAGGATAGATTTAGGAGGAATGTAAAAGCATTGGTCCTCCAAAGGGATCCGTGTGGGTTTTAGCTGAGTATTTGAGGGTCTTAAGGGACTCCAGGCTTTGTCCAGGTTTGCACTGGTGGATTTGCACCATCTCCCAGTCCTGCCAGTGAAGATCAGGGCAGGACAATAAGCAAGCCTGCTGCTCAGCTTTCTAGGCATATGTGCAAAACCATCCAGGACCCCAAACTAACAAAAACCATACTCAAAGCAATTATCTGATCTTGTTTGTTTGTTTTTGGTGTGATGTTTCTAGACACTGGTACAACAAACACACTCTTGTAAAATCTTGTAACAGTTGTTTGTAGTTAGTATCTTCAAGATGATTTTGTGTGTGCTGATCATGACTAATATACGTCACTTCAGTGTGTCCGTCATCCTCCAGTGCTGTAGGGTAGTTTTGGTACCAAGACAATTATTTCCTCAGCTTGTTTAGCATTTTTCTTACTCCTTTTTTTTTACCCTTTTATGCAAGAACACATAGATACTAATTTACTCTTCTATTGTGCTTTCCAGATGAAAGTGCTTTGTGGTTCACAGACTTAAATAGTTAGGTCTTCACAGACCTCAGAGTGGTTTACAAAGGCAGTTGGAGTCGTCATCTCTGGTTTTACATGTGGAGACAGAAAAATCTCGAGAGGCGAGGTAACCTCACGAGCTGGCCCCGGCAGGGCTGGGGGCAGACTTGCTTCTCTGAAGTGTCTTCTAAACATTAGGAGATGCTGCTGTGCCTGTACTGCTAAAGCCCTTTCCCTTCCTGACTTCCAATTCCTTCTCTTCTTGCTGTCACAAATTTGTTTTTTAGCACACACAACAGCAGCTCGGAAGGTGCTGGGCTCTTCTCCCCATGCCTTAGCCAAAATGACAGCTGCTGCTCTCCTTTCTTGAACCTGGGGCAGTTTTTCCCCATAGCATGCAATTGAGGCAGGGACTGCCATTCTCCAAAGCAAAACAAATCCAAGCCACTTGTGTGTTCAACCAGAATGGATTGCTGCAGCCTGTTTCATTCAGTAGGTTTTTCTGTGGTTGTATTTTTTGGAAGCATCGTTTCCAATAGAGGCATGGGGCTCTTTTACAGGCTTATTTCAGCACTTTGAGAGCACGAGTGTGTGCGTCTGTGCCTGCATGTCTTGCTGTGGGTGGGAAGGGGGGAAATGCTGGCGAGAGCGCAAACAAGCCGAGCAGGCAGAGCGAAGGCGCTTTCATTTCTTACCAAGTTTTGCTCCGCAAGCTGAGTAAACTTTTTCTCTGCTGAACTGATGCTGCGCAGGGTGAGGGTTTGACGCGTTCCCAGTGATAATTGCCTTGTCTCCCCCCCGCAGGTTCATCTGGCCGCCAGCACAGTTACTTTTACAACCAGGACCGTAAGTGGGCAACTTGAACATCATGGAGAAGCAGAACCTAAGAGCAAAGCGGATGCATTCCTGGGCGGGGGGGTGTAGTAGCCAGGGATGACCTTTGCTTGTTGGGGAGGCATGTGGGAGGGGGTCTGTGAGTCTCTGCCTGTTTTGTGCTCTCCTCCTTGCAATGAAAGCTCCCCATGCTGTTTTCACAGACCTAATCGTGCTCCTTATCCATCTTCGGTGGTGGCATCTTGAGAAGTGCTGAAAAGGGGTGGGGTGGGGGGTCAGCTTGATGAGGTGATGCTGCAGAGCTCTCAGGGGGAAGGTGGCTGTGACCTTGTTTGCAACTGCAGACTCTCCCGTAAGGAGACAGACTCATCAGCTGTTGGCAGCCTGGCACCTCCTCATGTCTGAGTGTTTTTGTGACACTCGTGTTGGTGTCTCTGATCAGCCACCCCTGAGAAAAGTGAGATGGTTTTCAAGGTTGAAAGTGAACCAACAACCAAGTGTTGCTTGTTGGTGCATGATCTGTATGCCTCCACGCTGACAGTAAAAGTAGCTGGAAAGGGCTCTGATTGGTGCATGTGTAAAAGTCCAACCAAGGTTTTAAACTTGACCGTCAATCCCCATTCATGGTTAATGAAAAAGCAGCAGGGATTTACGCAGGAGTCTTTGTACCTGATAGCCATGTGCAGGTTTTGCGGTAAATGAAAATTGCGGCAGCTCAGAAGCCACACATATGCTGAGCAGGCGAACTGCTCCAACAAGGCTGGTTTTGTGAAAGCAGCAGTATAGCAGGGGTAAGAAGAGCTCATGCTGATCTGCCTCTTTGCTGTCCTTACTGAACATGCACTCCGCAGAAAAATAAGTGTCCCATAGCCCATAAGCTCCAATGAAGCCTTAAATCAGGACAAGCTTCTGTCTTTCTGCTCCTGCCTCTACTGGAGATGTGCTTCATGCTCTAACTGTAGTTCCTATCTCTTTGTGTGCTCTGCTCATGGACGTTACAGAACATGCCTCTGATTCCTCATTAACCGTGGCTGTTCAGCACAGAATTGGCCATTTCTCCTGGGTACAGCTGGAGCGGGTGCTGGCCAAGCAGGGCAGGGATGGCAGCCAGGGAAGGCTGCACCTCCAGACCTGCAGTGCTGCATCCCTTGGGTGGGACCCTGAGACTGAAGATGCCCAACACCTATTCCCTGTGCTGGCTGCAGATAACATCAGGTCCTTCCTTTAAACTTTTAGTTCTCATTGTATCAGGAAAAAATAAATGTCTGACTAGAGAAATCAGCTCCAGCCCTTCTGGGAGAGAAGGATCCTTCAGTTCTTGTCTCTATCCTTGATCTTCTTGTTCTCTTTCATAGTCTCTTCCATGGTTGAGGATGCTACTGCTTACTCCTCTCTGTTACTTGAGCCTGTCCTGGCCCACAAATGCACCTCTTATCATACTGACCCTCATACTGATGCTCCCATGCGAAGGAACTAAGTAACTTGCCCAAGGACATGGGAAACGTATTGTGTCAGCAGAGATTATATCTAAATCTTCAGAATTCGTCATTATCGGTCCTGTTACAGGATAATCTTGTTTCTGGATTGTCTTTTGTAAGTGACTTTATTGCCAAGTCCCTTCTTCCTTACCTACTCTGATCCCTTCTTGGCTTCTGTCATCTCAGGCAGTGTGCTGCAATCGTCTGTCCAATAGCATTTTTTACCTTATGTCACACCAGGCTCTGCAGAAAAGTTTATTAAATAAGCCTGGAGATGACTGTGCACTATTCTGCTTCCTGCTGCTCTGAGACTTTTCAGTCTTCTCTGCCTGGAGATTCCCACCTCATTCTTTGCTTCATCATCCCAAACACAACTGGGAGTTTATAGCTTGTTCACCAAACAGCAACCGGGAGTTGACCAGTAGCACATCTCTCTTGCAGAATCCCAAAGAGACATTTCTAGTCTCTTGGCAAAAACAAAATGAGCATGTAGGGGGCTGAGCAGAGGCCTGTTGAACCCCCAAGGCCACATATGGCTGGTCCTTAGCTGGTGTAAGCCATCTGTAGTTTGATTACAGTCAATGAGGCGATGATGAGTTCTACCTGCCAAGAATTGCACCTTTTCTAGGTGTTCGCTGCTAAGTTAAAGAATCCTTCTGGTGTACAGAATCTCCTGTAAGTTATCTTTGGCAGACCTTGGTTCGGGCGAAGGTTTTTTGCTTCTCTTCCTCTGCAGTTGTTGTCTGAGGCTGCTGATTCCATTCCTTGGTGTCTCCACTTTGTGCTTTGATTTCTCCCTCGAGGTGGTTGTGTGCTTTTCAACATCTGCCCTGTTCTGTGGCCATATAAGGCAGGAATGGTCCTGCCCCCTGCACATCTGGGACCTCTAACAAGACAAGTTATTAAATTAATTTAAAATGTGGCTTACCTCATTGCTCTCTTCCATGCACCTTTAAGGTTTCATCCAGGCAAAATCTAATTGATGCTATTATTCTTCTGATAGCCTGACAATGGGGGCTGGAGGATATAGGCTGTGTTTTTGGAGGGATTTTTTGTTGTTGTTTGTGCAAGAAATCCTCCGTATAAACAATTTGGTCTAGGATTCTTCTAGTCACCCTGTGTTTGAAGATGCTTCCTTCTATGATTTTCTCATAGTCATTTATCCTTCTAATGATGCGCTGATTTTTAGGATGTAGGGTAAACACTTTGGGAGTATGGGCAGACAGCAAGGCAGAGATGTATTGCCCCTAATGTGTCTGGGACTCACTCACTGAGGGCTGGGGAGGGCAGATGACTGTTCTGAAAGGGATAATGAAATGTGCAGGGCGTATTCCACAGCTTCCCTATGCAGTGTAGGTTGTACGTGGCACCACATGACATGAAGATTTGCTCTTCTCCTTTTTAGAAGGAAACATGCCAGGTAAATAGAGAACAGGTACACTGAGGACAGGAGCACTGTAAAATCAGCTCCTTCCAACTTCAATGTTTATTAACTTTGATATAGGCAGTACCAAGAGGGAGGGTGTAATGGAGAGCTGGAAGTTAGATCTGCTCTAAATTGCAGTAGAGATCTGGCTGCAGATGCTTTACTATCTTTTCAAACTAAATAAATTGGAAGTTTTCCAGCGTAAGTTTCTGGATTGCTTGGATTTTTTCATGGGCTTTTTCTACCCCTCAGTGACCTGCAACCCAACACCTTGGGAGTGTCACTCCAGGCATCTCGCCCACTGTCTTGGGCAAGGTGGGAGGGTAATATGGTGTTACGCTTGCATTCTGGAAGTGCTTCAGAAATGTGAGTTGCTGCTGTATTTCTAGAAGGTATAGAAAAGGCTGTCTATTTTCTCTAACAATGTGACGTTCCTAGTAGGCTCATAAGCGCTCCAGTATAGAGAGATTTGCAGATGCTTCTGGCCACACTCAGACAATGTAAACCCTACCCAAGGTGGGTGTCTCTGCTTGGTGTTTCCTATTGGCTGTTTCCAAGCGTTCAGTCCATCAGAAACTTTACTTTCAGGGACTAAAGTGGAATTTAAACTATCTGAATATAGTCCTTTGTGTCAAATCAAATGATTTGTTAAAGCGAGGCCAGATTTGCAGGGAGAATCAATCTTTTTTATTAGATCAACTGATGTGGAAAAAGCAGACTAACTTTCAGGCACGTTAACCCTTCTTCTGGTCTGTACTTGTATTACAAGAGCGGAGGGACCTGTCTGCCAGGGGAGACTGTGCTTTAGGATATGTGTTCAGACCGACTATTCGTCAACAACCTGGTTCTGAATGCAGACCTGGGTGGCATTTTTGGACATGCTTGCATGCTTTTTTGGGGAAAAAGACTTCTGTCCCTGTGCGTTTGGACACTAGATGTTACCACACAACAGATAATAGGCTCTGCTCTGCAGCTGACTCATTGTGCGAGTCTGGGGCTAATTACTGAATCCCTCCGTGCCTCAATTTCCATCTGTAAAATGTCACAGATGCCCACCATTCATAAATCGCTTTCAGATTTCCAGATGAGGTGCTGTGTAAGTGTAGAATAGCTTTAGTTTATACATATTGTGCTTGAGTATAATATAAAACACATGCAACAGAAGAGCCTCACAGATGTGTCTCTTTCAACTGCAAAAGGCAAGGCCTCGGCTGATGATTTAGTGCAGCACTAATTGGGCTAAAATAGGAGATTGCTCTTATTCTGATGCAATTGTCACCATTAAAGTCCTCATTTACCAACAGCTTTTGGAGATATCCCAGTTATTTCCTATTGAGGAGTGCTGTAGCATCTTGGGTCTCAAAGCAGAGCAATTTAAAGCAAATGTCAACGTTTTTATAGCATACCCCACGCTGGCTGTCCTCACACTTCTGGAAGGGGACTGTTCCATTGTTTATTTTGAATGTGCATCTTGCTTGTCCTGTAGCTGCACTTAGTACTTTTTTGCTGCCTGAAACCTTTTGGGCATTTCCTAATCTCAAAGCAGAGGCATTTGACTGAGTCGTTTCCATTGCCATTACTGGGTGTTGCATACACAGGAATCCCCATTTATTGATAAGAAAGCTGTTCCTGTGGCTGTGAGCAAACGAGTGCCTGGCAGCTGTTCAGCATTAAGTCAGTTCTCAAAGTTTAAAGGATTTGTGGGCTGTGATGGTTTGGGTTCGAGTGATCAACTTTGGTGAAGTGCTTGAGAGTGTCTTCCAGATACCTTTCACGGAGAAGGGTGAACTTAACCAGTTAAGAGATTTGATTTGTTTAAGTACCTGCAAGTTTCCTGGTTATGCTGGTGCGGCTAAACTCTCAGTGGCCGTGAAATCTAGGAACTCTTTTGACTGCAGGATATTACCCTTGTGTGAAACTGAGAAGTGCCAACATCATCCCTGTTGCCGGAGGCATCATGTGGCAGTGGGCACCAGTGACCATGCATTGAGCTTCTGGATCCTCTAGCTGTGTAATTTTAAAGCCCTGCTCTGAGCTTATTTGCCAGTGTATTGTTGACTGTTGCTCAGGAATAATTATTGATGCTGTTATAAGAAGAAGGTATGGGGTTGGGGCGGTATGAAGGTTCTCTGGAGATCTCCAGTTCCTGCTTTTAATGTATTGCAGACAAATTGCACCATTCTGCATTTGTCCATTTTGGACTCGTAGGCTCTGGCTGTTCTCCCCGTTCCTCATCAGTGCTCAGAGGGAGGTTCAAAATTCGTTGTCAAATCCTCCACAGCTGTAAGAATAACATAATATTGGGGCTGAGTGCATGGGGTGACAAGCGTGGGAGAGAAGGTTGGCTGATGTGCAGCCTTACCCAATGCTTGCCATGTTCCAGGAGAAATCTCCCCTGATGCTGGACCTTCGTTCATGGGTCTAAATGTGCCATGCAAGGCATTTTTTTAGGAGAGTTTCAAGGTGGGGGGCAACTAGAGCCTCAAAATGAAGCGTCAAACTACCACTAGCATGATGTCTCGCAGGAGACGTGACAGTGCTCGTTATTGTGTAGGTATCATAAACAGGGAAAGCACAAACAGGCAAATGGTGAGTAAGGGCTTGGTTCCACCGGAAAATAAATGGATCCCCAGATTCGGGAAGCATTTGGTGAGTTTGGGGTTAAAATAACAGGATGAAGGAATTCTGGAAAACATTTTGATTCAGCACGGTATTATGGATATCTTCTGATTTTTTCATCCTAAAAACAGTTAGAAAAGTAGCCTGGTGCAGCTATTTTGAAAAGTTAAAACTATGAAACATGCCTGGCTGGCCCCGACTGGATATTTCCTTTACTAATTTTTCTTTGTCCAGAAGTTAACATGGAAACAAAACAAAAAAAAAGTCCTTTGCACAGCCTCATGCTAGCCGCTAATCTGAGGGAACTGTTACCTTGTTCTTCCCATTACGGGGACCAGATGATATTGGGGATTTGCTGGGTCTGCTGACTCCCTGGTGTCCCAGAGAGCTAAATCGCAGCTGCAGAGAAATGCGGAAGGGATTCCTGTCTCTCCTGCTCAGACCTGTGAGGACCATAGCAAAGCTCAGAGGGATTTAGATAAAGGCTAGCAAAGAGTAATTAGCAGAATTAGGCAGAGTAACGATCCTCAAGAGACTGGGTATCTTATAGGATTGAATCCTTTCGCTCCGGCTCTGCAGTGCTGAGTGACAGGCGTTAGCCCTGTGCAGAGCGGAGCTGTGTTGATCAAGGGCTGCGGGGTGCAGGCGCGGGAGAACAGACAAAGTGTGCTGGCTTGAGCCTGAAGCTGAAATGTTGGTCTGGGAAGTCGAGGCTTTGCAGAAGTGCCCCTGGGGCTGGTAATAGTAATAATCAGAGTGTGTTCACTGTGGAAAGCGTGGGCAAACGTGGTGTTTTGGTGTTCAGGGAGGCAAACTCTTCTGAATTCAGGGCATTCTTTCCAGAAGCTTTTAAACTATGTTTTCCTTATTGGTCTTTCAGCTAATTTTTGTCTTGGCTAAAGGAAGCCAGTGCTAAATGATCTGGATGAAGAAACACTAGTGCTTGACTGAGCATCCTAAATGTAACGTGTTTATCGGTTACATGGACGTTCTGCAGAGAGAACGCGTCTAACCCTAGAGGTGTCTTTAGTCCTTGCAGTCTGAAGTGTAATAAAACTCAAAGCAGGGGTAGAATTTTATGTCAGAAATCCAAACTGGCAACAAGATGCATATTTTTAATACAGTGGTTAGCTTTGGATGCAGTTTGCTGAAGAAACCTAGGTTGTCTGGCTCTAGAGTGTCTTTCTGAGAGACATAGTCCAGTTAATACGCGTTGTTTGGCTCGAGACTGTGAGAGATTCTCTGACCTGTGATACACAGGTGCAGAGCTGATATTATAGGAGTCCCTCCAGAGTTTATGGTGAGCCTTGATTCCTTTCGTCCTGTCTGCTTCCTTATTTCATGTTACATTATGCCATATTTTGACCGTGTTTTTCCCCTGATCACTTCTGCCAGCAGGGAAAAGCAGTCTCTTCTGTGAGGGATGTGAGACCATCTCGGTTTGAGATGAACTTTCAAACGCAGTGTTGTTCCCAAGCGTGCTTGGACTGGGGTCGGATGAGTTAGCCAGGTCCCGTTAAGTATCACTCCCTGTTCTGCAACACGGAATGACAGAGGAACGAGTCTGGTGCAGTGACTGTGGGGATCAGACACTGGACTGTGGCTTTAGTGGGGAGTGGAGCGTCTCCAGGAGGAGGGTGTTTTCACCTGGGAAGAAGCCCCAGCCCCTGAGGGCTCTGGTGTACTTGGCTTCCTCGGCAGGAAGGCTTGTGGGCTCCCTCCTGTTAGTTCGGCGGCTCTTAATCTAACTTGCATATAGCCATATCTTGCTTTGAGAGGTTTGTCCGTGCATATTATTCATGCTACCTGTGTGCCTGTTTTCTGGCTTTTTATTTGCTTCAGTGAGTTTCACAGCCGGGCAGTGATAACCGGCGGTGGAGCAGGGGAGGTAAGGGCTCGCAGGAGGGTTGTTCTGTACGATACCCAGAAGCAGGGAGCCCCATGCTGCCGTCAGCATCGCCTGGGAGCACCCTCTTCTGCAACATGGACAGCAGGGCTTTGACAAACCCGTGTTGGGTAGGGGAAGTTCCTTGTTATCGCGGTCATTTCAGTCTTTGGGCTACATTAGTAAAATGTCCTTGGTGTTCCTAAAAATAATAGATAATACATTTCTAGCAAAACATGTTGCATCAAAATCCAGCCATTCCCTGCTAAACCTTACTCTGACAGATAAAGATGGATTGAACACGGATCTCGCAGCTCAAGGATGCCTATGAATAAATGATCATGATCTAATTCCATGTGCTAACAGAGCACAGGCCTAACCAGCAAAATAGATCTTTGGCACTGTGGTAGAGCACAAATCCCCGAGCTGAGAGCAATTATGTATAAAATTAGTTAGTGGTGTGGGAGTGTGCATGTGTAAAATCTTAAATAAAACAATGTGAGTGATGTGAGCCATTTAAGAATAGACCTGGGTGAATGATGGAGATTTTTTGGGTTCATTTGCCAAACCAAAAAATTGGAAAGAAAAATGATTTGGGACAAACTGAAATGGAAATACTCAGCTGGTTGGGGTTTTTTTCTTTGTTTTTTTTTTTTCTTTCTTTCTTTCTTTTTTTCTTTTTTTTTGACACAGCATAATAACTAAAATATGGTTTTGGGTCAACCCAAATTATTTCATTTGACCCGAAGTGAACCATTTAGTTTCACTTAAGACTATTTAATCAGCTAATTTCAGTTTTAAGTTAGGTGAGTTTGAAATAAATGCCATTTTGAGACCAAAGACCAAAACATGTCATTAAGAAACTATGAAAATCATTTAAAAAAAATCTAGAGAAAATATTGCAGGAATTTTTTTAACAATTACACTCATTTTTTTCCACTTGAAGCTATGTACCAGATTTTATCTGGGTTCTCAAACAGTCGATGTTATTCCAAAAGCACACTTTGTGGTAAACTTCCTTTTCACTCAGCTTTGCTCTGTTTTTTTTTTTTTTTTTTACGGATCCTTCAATATCACAGAATTTCATGATAAAAAATATTTATTGCTTTTTTGGGGAAAAAAATCCCTTTCCTGTTTAAGAAAGTAGACATGAAAATTAAGTATGAATATTTTACAAGCAGAAAAAGATCAGATAGCAGTTCTCATAAGAAGGGAAACTTGAGCTACTTTTTAAAGATAGCCAGTGAAGTTAAGGGTAAGGGTTATTATAATAGATAGATATATATTAAAGAGAGAGAGAGAGAGCTCACAAATGGGGAAATTTTGGCAGTGACAGGGATCTCCTGGCAGAGACAGTGAATTATCCATAATGATGCTAAAATTGCGAAAATATTCTTATTGATAGGCAGCCTAATAATTTACATTTTATGAGTGAAACTAAAACTTTGCATCCTGTAAAATCCCGATGCGAAAACTGTGGGAGAGAACAAAACATCATTATTTGGTCAATGAGATCATCTTTATATTTCTCGGAGCCTCCAGTTCCGTACCTGTGAAATACTTTAATTATGCTAATGGTCCTGCTCAGCGGCAGTGTTGTGAGGCTTTGTCAGTACTGGTTTTGAACTCAGGGTTAGAGGAATTGTGTGTTGAAAGTTGAGAGGCTTACGTTTTTTGGTAGTTTTTTGACCCAGAAAGGGGGTGAGAAGACAGATGGGCTTAACTTGAAACGCTGGGGAGAGGAGGGACGTGGTGAGCTCTGCTTTTTCCTGTTGGTTGTCTCGGACGGATCCCAGCATCACTGCTACGTGAGACCCCAGCCATCAGGGCCCTTTCCCAGCCACCGCCTTTGCCAAAAGGTGAAAATTTGCAAGGCATGCAACGAGTAAATACCATGGCAGTAAACAGACAGACTGTCGCAGCTGGGTCTTGTGGATCCTACGTTAAACAGAACTCAGAGTGCTTACCCTTGCAAGCAGTCCTTGCTCCAGCTTAGTGGGACCTTTCTGCTGGCTGCGCAGTGGCCAGGGCGTGCGACATCCCGGCAGGAGCCTGTCCCTCCCGCAGCTCACCCGACCTTTGATTTCTGTTTTCTCTTCAGACCAGAGGCTACCGGGCCACGCGAGCGCTCCTCCTCCTCTCCACGGTTGCTGTCAGCCCATTGCCTTTCGCATGCTCCAGCTCCATTACAGAGCTATAGACGTGACTGATACCAAACAAGTACAATTAATAAAGTCTATCTAGCCAACATCTGACTCTCATTAGAGGAAACGTGTTGAAAAAACAGATCCCAGGTTGGCTGTGATTTATAGCATGGGCCTGCTATCCTTCACAAGCACTGGCGAAAGCTTTTGCAAAGGGCCAGAACATAAACTACTTAGGGAAACTCAGTATCCATGTAAAAAGGCTGGAAGGGTCAAATCGGACAAATTAAAGCGGGGTGGAGATGCAAGCCCAGGCTGGCTGTCCCCCCCCGAGGGCCACCTAGGTAGGCGCAGGAGGTCCGTCTTCATATTTCTGCTGTGGAATTTGACTTGAAGTTTCTTCTGGTGCCTGAAAATGTCTTTTTTTTTTTTTTTTTTCCT
>VXAL01002484.1:210671-264606 GCA_013399475.1 Chauna torquata
TTTTTTTTCCTGGCTAAGCTGTATGCATGTGTGTGGGAACAAGTGGATGGAAGGGGCAGTGGTCCAGTGGTTTATCTTGAGAGTGTCCAAGTATAACATCTCTGGTGGGCATTTCATGCTGAGTCTGATAATGGGAGCTGGACGGCCTGGGGATGGTGACAGTGCTGCTGTCACCTGAGTAAGTCGCGTTGCTGTTTCACTGCTGGATCCTGGATGTCTTTGTCACTTCTCATCCCCTGTCTTCTCACCAAGTTGACGGTAAAAGTTAGCTGTGCTTTCTGCTCCACTCAGGAGTTTCTAGCTTCACTTTTCTCTCCTTGCAAAGAAACACAGTTGCCTGGATTAATTTAGCTGACTTTACTGATGCTCTTCCAGATTTGTTCAGAGACTACTGGTCAACAAAAGTTTCTCCAAACTGGACCTACTCAACTTGTGTGTTACAGATTCGTAGCACAGTGCACTCCAAACCACCCCACTGTATTGCAGGGTTTGACTTTCTAGTAATGGCAAAATGTGGCCTTGAAAAATCTGACTGCAAAGGTTTTATTTGTTTAAACAAAAGCTTTGTGATTCCAGAATTCTCTCCCCTTTCATATGCTATAAACCACCTCCTCTCTGAAATATGAATTTTGGAGTAATCTATCAAGAAAAAGAGAGACAGAGCCTTGATCCCTTGACTTCAGTTGAGCTGTGCAATTTATATCTACTGAGCATCTGGCTGTAGGGAAACCAAAAGCCCTTTTAATATTCTGCAGAGACTCTGGGTATACAAATGAGTGCGGGCTGTCAGAGCTGAGAAATGGGGCAGAGATGCCAAGAGGTTTCTTTGCTGTTTTGCAGAACTCTCTGACCTGCGGCCCCATGGTGAAAGCTGGCCTGATATTTTTACTCGCCTCAGTGCCACTGCGATAATTATGCTGAAATCATTAGAGCCCCAGTGGTATAAAGCTGTTATCACACCTTTTTTGTTAATCTTGATTTGAGTGAGGATCTGGAAGACTTGTGGGGCTTTCAGCCTTAAGCACACGAAATGTGCAACTATTTAATCATGAAATTATGTTCATGCTGCTCGAGCAAAGTGGGAATGTCAAGTGTAGCAAGGCACCCAAAGGAAGGCATTCATTGTCAGCTGCTTGTCATAGGAGCGTGTCCAGAGCCCGGTGTCTGTGCAGCGCTGGAGGTGCCAGCTCTCAGCCTTTAATCGAAGACCGATCAAAAGCAGCAACCTTTGGATCAGAGTTAAGCGGGTCACCGCTGACGCAGGGTGTGTGACCTATTATCTTCCAGCACGCCGAGTCTATCCCATCTCTGATGTCACATCTTTCCTTTCCCTCCAGTTGTACTGCTTTACCCACACAGCCAGAGCAGGGGAACAGGAGGGCAGGAAGGCAGAGGTGTGCTAGGACAGTGACAGCAAGATGTTATGGAGACAGACCAGGTGTCATGCGATACACTGGTACAGTCTCATGTTCGTTATCTCAATTATTTATCCTCCCTGCTGGAATATTTCTAAAACAAATCCTACCATGTGTTTTAAGGTTGGGCTTCATAGAGTGAAATCACAACTCCTTTCTCAGAGTTTAGCTGGAAAAATACAAATCTGCCAACTAGGAATCTGGGAGAAATAAACTGTGGTTCTGTGTAGCAACAAGTGATGGATTTCATGCTGATATGGATAGCGTCTGCTCTGTAGTTTCAGGTCAGAGAGCATGTCTATTTGCCCCAACGTTATATTCGTTGTCTGTGGAATAATGATGTGAGATTCTCAAGCTAGCTTTAATAACACAGAGTGCTTTATCCCTGATCAGAAAATTTAACTTTACAGTGCAAGCCCTTGGAACCACCAACCATCAGGATTAGAGAGTAAAGTGCATAGTAGTGCATAGTAGTTAAGGAAGATATTTATTAGCTTAATTTGTCACTATCATCCTCAGGCTTTCTACAGGGACAAATAATGACCCCAGACATTGAAGCAGCCTGGTCTCTGGTGTGTTGTGAGCAAGCTTTGAATGTAGTTTCTGTGTCAGAAGCACCAAGCATTCATCTCACTCTTCATGTTTGTAAGCATCGTCCATCTGCCAGTTAGCTAGATAAATGTCACAAGGATTTGTTGGCAGGACAATTTTCCTTAGTAAGAAGATTTTTTGCATTAGGACTTCCACTTTCTGGATTAGTTAAATGTTTTTTGGTTCCAGGCTAAGTACCTTGGGTGTGGATCAGGGTTTCCAGGCACTTTGAGAAGGACAGGATCAGAGTTCAAATCCAACTTGGGTATTAAGTAGTTCTCTTGCAGACGTGGGCTGTGTTTTCCATATGTTTCACCAGTCATCACTGACAATAAAACGGTACTGGTACAAACTCATTGCCATAGTGTGGTGGCACTGCTGCTTCCTCCCCCCTTCTGTTATTTTGTTCATTTACATCTAACCTTTTGTCCTGCTAACACACATAAGAGTACTCTTTGAGACACTCTTCAAGAGCAGAGGGGGCTGCTAGACCGGTGCTGTCTGTACACTTTGTCCAGCAGAGATGATCAGAGTACCCTCCCCTGTGAGCTGGTTGATTCACCCCTGTGCAGAGGGGTAGTGCAAGCCCTTTTTGTGAGCTGAGCTCTCCAAATAGAGTTTAATTTATCATTTCATCTCAAGATCTGCCCCAGAGATGGTTTTCATACAGTTCAAGTCAGTCTCTCTGAAACCTATGGGTGTTGTTAATATGTGCAAGCCAGCCGAAGGGAGAACAGGACTCCGTATTTTATTTGCTCTGTAACACATCTGGTACGCCTCTTGGCTCTTGGGAGCACTGGATTTATTCCGTCTTATCTTTCTATGGGGATGAGCAAGATCAAAAGCATGAAGCTGGTTACATACAGAACATAATTCCCCATTTTGCACACCACAAGCAGATCCAGACCAAACAAGCCTCACCCATTTCCTCTCCTGTGGGACGATGTGCCTATGGCACTTGCATATTCATGGACCAGTTCAGGCCAAAAAATATTGTCGCCCAAGGTTGATTGCAGAGAATAAAAATAAGCAAATGTTATATGCTGTTAGTCAGAAGGCAGTCCGTGTCAGTATTGACCTGTGAGGAAATCCCTCGATCTAAGTGTGCCTGAACCATCAGATGCTTCGTTTGCAAAATGTCAGGCACCATCAGATGGAACCTGTGTGTCTGACTTCTTTGGAAAGCTGCACAGCTCCCCATGGAGATTTTCTGTGCCCCAGTGGGGTCAAGGAAAGAATTTCTTTGGAAGGTTTATGCAATAGGGGATTGGTTGCCATTAGTACTCAAGCAATCTTTGCGGGCTGCAAATCACTGATGTGGAACAGCCAAACTTGCTGGCCCTCCAAGCCACATATTAAAGTCTTTGTGTGGCTGAGAGCCATCAGTGCATACCACGTGCTTCATAAAACTGGAAAGTGTTCGTGGGTGGAGATTTGAGAGGTGACAGGTTCCTTGGGGGTCCTCATGCAAAAGGGGACATGGCTTGTTAGGGGGGACAACTGAGTCCCAGGTGTCCTGGTGTTGTTTGGTTAGACCAAAGCCCATGTTCACCTGAATCCACGTTCGCCCATTCTTCTCCATAGGTAGGCACAGGGGTTACTCAACATCTGCAGTACAACCTCAGCCTGAGCCACACACGGATGGTCTTTTAAGTGCTCAAGAATTATGAGTCAACCTGCCCAGCCCTGTGGAAATACCAGGAGTAAATACTGCATCAGTGGTCATCATTGCAAACTGGTTCTGGTCCTTAAGGAGCCCAGAAATGCACGCACAGATGCATATCTCCTCTGTGGGATGCGAGCTGGTGGTGATTCATCACCTGAGTATGGATGGTTTATTCTCTGTAATACTTTATGCTGCGAGTCATTTTCCCTTTTTAAAAACTGTTGCACTTCAGAAGTCGTGATAGGTGAGCGGACCAGTCTGGAAAGCCTCTCTGATAGCTGGGAACGGGCAGTTCAACACTGCTGCAAAGTGCTGGGAAAGTGCTTGTTGATTAAATCTCTGCTCAGGGCTTTATCCTCCTTCACTCACTTTAAAACTGCTGAAATGAAAACAGAGGCAAAGCAGCAGGCCTCCTGTTTAGATAAGTGATGTCCTTTGTACCAAGCAATCATTTTAAACTGTACTCAGAGCCCATTAAGTTAACATTTGTTCTTGGTAAGGCATCCTGTCAAGACCCCTTTGGTGGCTGCTGCCTATCTGTTGCTTCTATGCAGCAAAGTGAGATGGAAACCACTTCATGCTGCAGATCTGGTCTGTGTCAGCCCTGGGGTCAGTTTTGTTTTTTCTTGCTGTTGCTGAGACTGATGATTTGTTGTGGGAGTGGTTACAGATCCTGGGGATGGAGCAGAACTCCACAGAGATGGGTATTCTGTACGTTCATTGCTTTCTTCAGCATTTGACCAGGATTGAGTCCAGGAGAGGGAAGAGCACTGAGCTAAGTGGGAGTAGCAGGCAGGTAGGCTGTGCAGCCTGGTGTCCTGTGAGGTGGCACAGGCCACACCAACTTGCACCAGTGACAGAACACATCTCTGCTGGTGACAACAGGTCACGATAGTTGGCACCATGATGAGTCTTAAAACTCATTTTTCTTCGCCTACCTTCTGCCTGTTGGGAACTTGGTTTCACACTCTGCACCGCCAAACATCCCCACACGATATTTCAGGTAATGTGGCTGTGGCTGCTTACTTGCACAGTGGTGTTGAATACTTATTCCCTGCTTCCACCCCACACCCTCCCATAATTGATCTTAAAGCACTTTTCTGTGTGCCTTGGATCAAAAAGGGATCAGGGCTTGTAGAGCAAAAGCCGTGGATTAAAATGCAAAATGTGTAGAGATTTTATATCATTTTGTTTTGTTCTTTCCAGAATGCATGAACTGCACGAGACTAGCGGATATGACCGAGAGGCTAAACACGCTTGAGGCCAAGGTAAGGACATGCCTTTATTTTTCTGTTTGGCAAAACTTTCCAAGAATTGCCAGTGAAAAAGATGGGGAGTTGGCAGCCCTGGAGAGATGAAGTGTCTGTCCTTCTGTCTGCACAGCAAGCAGGGACAGCAGAGCTGAGCCGGTGTGGCACCAAGTGGTGCACAGGGAGAGAGCTGCTCATCTCCATAGTTCAGCTCTGCCCTTGGGATTAGTAACCAGAGAGGCAGCTTGCGCTAGCTGTTTCCATTTGCAGCAAGCGCTGTACGTGCCTGCCTCAAAAGAGCCCAAAAGGAGGTGGACTGGGTGGTGCAGGACAAAACACCTGAAGCAGATGCAGGCACTCAGCCTTGACTGTACTGCTGGGGGCATGTGAAAGGTGGGTCTGCGTGAGCGTTAGTTCAGCTCCTCCTGAACAGCGCTCAGTTTTTGCTCCAGAAACAGCAGGCAGATGGAGCTGTATGATAAATGTCTCGCTTTCAGCTGGTTGATACCGTAGAGACATAAAGCAGTGATTCCCCTTTCTAAGGAAGGAAGCAGACTGATTCTGGTCTCTCTCATTCAAATACCTTGTGGAACCTTACCAATGTAGAGTACAAAACAGAGGAGTAAGGGTATGCAGATTTTTCTAAGGACAGTTGTTCGGCCTGCTCTTCACTTGCTATCCATTCCTGTGTTTTTATCCCTTTTCTGAAATGTGGGAGGCTTTTATGCATGCTTTAGTGGAGAAAAATGTTAAGGGAAGACCTTCACGTTGTGGTTTTTTTTTTCCTGCAAATAGTTTTAATTTCTACGTACTGGGATGCAGATGAACTGTTCCAGTCTGGTAACGAAAAAACTGAGTCAGTCGATCCGATTTGATCTGTGGTTCCCCCTGTGCCAGCCCCGTCCCGTTGTTAGATGTGGTGCTTTGGTTCCTTTAAGGCATCTACTGCTCTTATTATTCATTAACAGATAGTTATCAGTGACATTAAAGAATTTGGGGAAAAAACTTTGGTGGAGGGAGGTTGGATGTGTGGTGATTTTGAGGCCAGTGCATGATATTCTGGTAATTTGGGAATTGTCTGAGCTGAAATGAAGTGAGCAACGTTGTCTGGAACTTCCTCAAAGCCTTCACAGTTATATTTCACTTCAGGGAAAATGAAAGGGGAGGGGGATGAAGTTGTGGGGAATTCTGTATTGTTCGAGTGGAAACAACTGCTGAAGTGCAAAGGACAAAGATGAGCTGGGCTGTTTTTCGGAGCAGCGGGACCTGGCAGGTGGGTGTTCCTTGGCAGCTGGGAGCTGGAGGCGTTCAGAGAGGAGAGGGGCTGGTGACCGATCTCTGCGTGTACAGTCTCGAGTCCAAGTAAGACATGGACCAGCCTCAGAGAGATGTAAATCAGCCTTCCCATGTTCAGCCTGTAGCCAGCTCTACCTTCCTTTACTTTCCAGGACTTTCTGTATTTGACTCACTGGAAATTCATAACCAAAGACTTGTTTTGAAGTCCCATCATCAGAGCACCTGGGCTCTGCTGGCTTGTGCTGCTCAGCGCTGGTGTCGGATAACAAAGCGTAAGAGGCTAATGCCACCCTCAGCCAGGGCCCTGGCAGGACTTTGCGGAGGAGGAGGCAGGTCCTACCTGCCCAAATCCCCTCAAGAAATCTTAGCCCACGAGTGAAAGTGCGCCCAGGTCAGCGGGTTTGTTGTACAGATATGAAGCTGGTTTAAATCAGGTGATTTAAGGTTCTCGTCACCTGAAAGCAGTCTGCTCTCTGGCGTGGGCACCCACCTGCCTGATGCCCGTAGTATTTGGGAAGTGCTGCCTGCTCGCCTTCTGCATGAGAGCTCTGGTAAAGGCAGGAACATGTTGACTTCTACTCTAACCTAGGACGGTTGCTGTGCAGCAACTGGCATTTGTCCCCTGAGTGGCAAACCTGATGTGCTGTTCTCTAAGAAATGCTTCGTATGTTGGCAGCCATCGCGCTGCAACCTGCTCTGCATTCAGGAGGGAGCACTGAGTTGTGAGCCAACAAACACGGTATTGACAACTGAAGGCTTTGCAGTCCTGCGAACCCTTTGACATGAGGAACAGCAAGGCAGATGTGTGCAAAGTCCAGTGCCAAGATGTGACCAGCTGGACCCTTGAAGGGTTTTAGTACTGTCTACATCCCAGCCATGGCCAAGCGAAGAGCACCTGCTGTCTGCCTCTCTGAGCATGGGGCTTTGGGTACCTCGGGCTCACAGATCGTGGAGTGACAGCCTCCTGCCAGAAGAACCACTTGAATGCCGACAAGCTATGGCCCTCCAAGTCTCCAGGTAGCTGGAAAGTCTGCTGAATCACAGACATGATCAGCTGGTGGAGCCTGTTGAACTCAACAGACGAGGGGCACTTCAGTGGTGCTGATCTTTGTCAGCTCCATCAGCTGATCTTGGGCATAGTGCATGACCTCTGTGTGTTTTAGTGCTGCAGCACTTTGCAGTCCCAGACACCTTGGAATGCTAAGCGAATGCCGCCGCTTGAGGCTTGTCTGGCTTACAGAAAGAGTGCTGTCATCCTCTGTTTTAGCCATGTGCTCCTAAATGTAAGCATTTGCATGTGACACCTCATCCTCACTGCAGTTTGAAAAGTTACAGCTTGGAAGACTTGCGTTTCCAGCTTGACCTTTCTCTAGCTAGTTATATTCATTTATTTCTTACCCAGTTACAAGAGCAAGAAAAACCCCTGTACTCTGGGGAGCTAATGAGGCAATTTATGTTGTTGCTGTGGTGGGTTTCCGTCTGACTTTACTGTGCTCCCACAGAGACCCAAGCTGAGAGCAAAGCTCATCAAAGGGTTTACTTTTATGGAGGGAAACGAGTTATCTGTTTATATTGTGATGTGCTAAAGACCACGTATCTGGTAGAAGAGTATCTTCTGCAGCACAGCCTAGCAATGACATTATTCATCTTCTGGCTTCGACTATGTTTGATAAGCTGTGGATGCTGTGCAAAAATTGACAGTATGTAGCAATTAAATGGAGAGCGAAGCAACATTACACGAGCTTGGATGCAGTACACAGGATAAATATGCTGATTCACTCTTTCTTCCAGGTTAATTTAAGTTCAGTTTGATCTACACAGCAATGTAGTGACCTCAGTTGTCATAATTCAGTAATTGCCAGCATCATTGAAAAAGGTGCTTACATTCATTTAGTACTGCTCGTATTCCTACTCTGGATTTTGCAGAAAGATGTCTATTTTGCATCAGCTAATGCTCAATAATGTTGGTACCTGAAGGTGCCAGAGTAGGAGAAGCCATATGAGCAGCCAAAGAGCATTTCTATGGCACGATTTCTCCCCTTCAGGCTTTTTTTTGATGGGGGGATGAATGGTGAAGGTTCACATTCAGAGGAAGACATTTCCTACTAACTCTTACATTTCCTAGGTGGGACACTGCCAGTTCTGAGGCAAGATTTCCTTACACAGCCTTCTTTGTCCCCTTGCTTTTACAGCAAGGTACAAGTACAAATGGGAGAAGTAAATACAAAGATGGGTTCTTGTTTTGTTTTTGTTTACTTTTTTTTGTTTGTTCATTTTTTTGCTTTGGTTTGGTTTGGTTTTTGCCTGCTGGTCTGTTTGCACTTGTGTTGTAAGTAGAAGGCAGTCCATGGCATCTTAATACGCCGTTGGTGAAAGCGGCCACAGGATAGCTGTCCCCTGGAAGCTCTCAGTGCTGAAGGGATGTGGGAATGTGTCTTACTGGATATGAGAAAATACAGAACTCCTTTGCTGTGCATGGTTTGTGGTTGGAATACCCTGCGTGGGAAACCTTGAGATAATCTCTGGGTTATTTATGACAGTCCCAAATCAACAGGGAGTCTGCATTCCAGTGATGTGAGGGGGGACTTGCAACTGAAAAGTGTAGATCAGAAAAAGTCACCCATGAATGACTTTGCTGCTTTTGCCCTTTTGATTTTCAACGCAGCATGACTGTGCTGAGCTCAGGGAATGGCCGTGGGTAAGATCAGCCACCTCAGTGCAGCTGGCTGGCTTCAAACAGGTCTGGCCGCTGGCATCTGCTCCAAGGGCTTTGAGACACGTGGATCCAGTGTAGACTTGTTACAAATACTGCAAAGCCCAAGGGTGAGAGCAAACATCTGGAAAGCAACCTGTGAAGGCACTGTGGAGCTGGGCAGATCTGTGCTGGGTGAGAAGTGCTGCTTTAATAGAATAGGTTAGGCACAAGTGAAAAATAATCTCTTCCTCACACCTCTGCAATGGGGAGAAGGAGCCAAGAGCCCTTGTCAGTTGTGTGTGAGGATATGTAAAGTGCAGGTTTGTCCTCCAGCAGCTATGAAGGGCAAGTGTATATGAAACAAGTTCAGCCGTGGAAGAAGAGGCTACGAGTCTGTTGTTTCTTCTTTCCCTCTCCTCTTCTGCAGGCTCCTACAGCTGCCCCCTAGCAACTGGAGATGTTCTCATTAGAACTGCTCTCATCTTTCTTATTACAAGGATGAGCTGGTTCATCCAACTTGTAAGATCAGCATCCAAATGAGGTAATAAAAGTAACCCTCTGATTTTTGTAGTAGGAGAGTTGGATTAGAAAGTGAGAAGCAAGAAAACAGAGTGAAAAAATGACTCATTCGGGACCGCTGCTTATATTGCCCTCAGGGAGGAGAGAAACTCTGAGACATGGCTGAACATCGTGGCAGAACAAACTTCTCACATGCCTTGTGCCCTCCTTAACACTGCTGTAGGTTGTCCTTGTGGCTGCATGAGATGTTTCTGCATAAAAGGAGGTGAAGGGAGATGGAGTCTCGGTCCATTCTCATCTCCCCTCTTTCGAGTTACCCTGCCATCAACCTGGGATGGAGTTGGCCCGCTCCATTTTCTTGATAGCAGACCCACTTGGATGCCAGAGGTTTGAAAGCTTAATTGATGGTGTTGAGCTTGAAATCTACGGGCTGTGGGAATCTACATCAGGGAGGATGGTGTTGAGGCTGGGGTCAAGGACAAGAAAGTGTGCAGGGAGGGACAAAAACTACCCCCTCCCCAATATGCCAAACCTTACTTCTCTCCCCTGGCATCTTGCATGACTACAGCATCCCGTGACCTACTTATATTTCAAATGTAAGGCTTCTCCTTATGCTAGCACAGTTTCTTAGTGGGAAGAGCGTACAGCCCTTCCTTTCTGGCCTTCCTGAGCCTGATGCTGCCTTCCTGTGACACAGGACTAAGCCCCAACAAATTGCACTGAAACTCAAGAGAGCTGTAGCGTCAGGAGAGAGCAGTGCTGCTGCCCACCGCATGCGATGCTAACAGGAAAGCAGGCAGCTGCCTCAAACTTTCTGCTCATTTTGTTCTCCACAAGCCCCAGTTTCTTTTAATAAACTGCACCGTGGAGTTAAGGGCAGTGTGATATTAATCCCAACTTTTGGTTGGAGCTCAAGTGCAGCATTTGATCTGAGTTGATATAACCCAGTCTTATCTCCTGACACCGCTTTTGAGAAGTTCATGGCAATTCACTTACAGCTTTAATGCAGGGAGATAACATTACATATCTAGTGTCTGATTGATTCATTGTGTGATTGATAAATGACATGCATATTTTTTGCATGAAAACAGTCCTTGTAATGTGATTCCCCATGCAGAAGTTTCTGAAAGGTTTTAAAGAAAATCTTTGTACTGTACACAGAGGTTCGATCAATACATTGCTATTTATATGAAATCACCCCGTTTATGTCGAACAGATTACCACATAGCACCTTCATTACCCATGTCTTTTGATTACGAAGCACCCTTACTTGGAATTTTACTGTAATCATGGTATGAAATGATTTTATATCTGCCTGTTCTTCCAAGCAGCTGTCTGTGATGTTTTATGGGGTTTGTCTTTTCCTTCTCTGATGGAGATTGAAACAATCCCCTGCTGTAGCGCAGAAATATTTGGAAAATAGATGTTTCAAGGTACTGTAGCACAGCTGAGAGAGAAACTCTTGGAGCAAAACCCCATTTGCTTGGCTGTGAGGCTGCTGGTGGTCCTAAAGAGTGGACAGTAATGGTTGCTTGATATTTCAAGGACTTTCATGGATATTGTATGTTGTATGTTTGGTTGCCACTAGCAGTTATTTATTTTCCCTCTGTTCTGAACAGGAAGGTAGCTTGGTAGATCTCTGAGGTTTCCTGATGCCCCTGTGCAGAATCTGCTTTTCCAGTTCCAACAACGCATTGAATTTAAGGAGTATTTAGGCTATTTTTGCAGGTAACTGTATCTAGTAGCAAGAACAAATTTAAAGCAATCCGTGTAAAATGTTTAAATTAATTGGTGAGGATCTGTAGGTCAGTCAATGTAACAAACATCCCTAAGAATAAAACACATCTTCATAACTGATTTTTAAGAAGGGGAGATAGTGAAACAAAATTTGGTGGGTAAACCGAATTTTGTGTCAAAGGTCATATCTGAACTTCACATCTGTCTCCTTGGCATTTTTCTAACCAGCAATAATCATGCTTCTTCTGATTAGGACACTTGAGGCACTTCAGATACTGGCCTTTCCCTGATTTGAGCATGCTTCCGTCTTTCAGAATGACAGTTGAAATCCTTTCATTCTCAAGTCTAGTAATTGTTGGATCTTATTTCTTATCACTGTTGGATTGAAGGAGAAATCTGTCCCCGAAGACTGTTCCATGTGTTTGGCAAATACTGTAAACCATTTGCCAGAACTACAAAAAAGCTTTAAAGAGCTTCCTCTGCACCACCCCCTCCTGCAAAGTTTTTTAGTTACAAATTTGGCATTTTTAGTTAAATATATTTAACATTTTCATAAAATAACTTTGAAAAATTCCATTTCCCTTTAACATGCGACTTAATTTGCCAAGCAAATCCTATGTCTGCATTAGGAGATGCTTTTGGTGTGTTTATTACATGGGAATGTTAAGTTTGCAAGGTTTTTTTTTTAAGAGAAATACTCTTGTGGACAAAAAGTAGGTAACAGCAAGGGAGGTATGTGAGGAGCCTAAGGGATGTAAGTGCTCAGATCCTTTGCTAATCCTGTGTCCAAACGTGCAAATTTCCACTCAGCTCTCAATCAGAAATTCTGGTGGAGCTTCACAAGGAAGATAGGACTGTAAGAGAAAAGCGACTTGAGGTCTTTCTTTCATCTTGCACCAAAGCAAACCAGGAAAGGACCAAGACTCTTATTCTTTTCCAGTTGTGCTGCTCGCTTCTAGCTGCTTTTCTCTGAGAGCCCAGCACAGGAGGAGAGCACACAAGGCAGCTCAGCCTATTTGAGCTGGCTGATGTGAACGTCTCAGCCAGAGTTGAGGGCTTCTCACCTGACGAGAAGCAGAGAGCTGATCTCAAAGCCATTGCTGAGAACAGATGTTACTTTCTCAAGACTGACTTCATCTCAGGCTGGCCTGGCTCCATGTCCATAGCACTGCTACATCCCCAGCAGGTGACAAGCAATAAATTGGGCAGAGAAGAATGATGTGATTTTGAGGGTGGAAGGTTATAGCTCCAGTTTATTTTTATCAGGTGTTTTAAAGTAATGGTGGGGAATCTGATTTCACTCTGAGCTCCTTTGTGTACTTCACTCTGCAATGAGCTCTTAGCACGGCATTGTGAGGGTTGCTGGATCCCTTCCACATCCGGCTTCTTTCCCTGGCTCTAGTACGTTGGGGTGCCAGTGATGGCAGACTGTGTGGGCTTGCAGCAGCAAAGGTAAATCTCCAGTCTGTAGCAATAGCAGAGAAGCTCCCAGGTGCCTCAGAGTGCAGTGACCCAGCGAGGAAGTGCCTGTCCTCCCTCGCTGCTGCCGTCTCAGGCAAAGCCTCAGTGGTCTGATGATCTGCTGAACTTTGCCTGGGTTTCACCTAAGCTAGTAGGTTAGCCTGTGCTTTTGTGTTTTCTCTGCTCTGATTCTCCCACAGAAGATACCTGCTGATGAAACAGTCACTTTTTGCATCCTCTTTTTCTGGAAATCGTGTAGAACTGTACAAAGAAATCAAATACCTTTGCAGAAAGAGCATGCATTGTATTACCTATGGATTGGCGAAGCCTTTGGTCCAAATTCCTGTCTTCCATGCAATAGCTGATGACATAAACCTTACCTTTTGGTCAACACTGGGTCAGTACAACAACATCAGCTGTTGCTCCCTACATAATTTATCAATATAATGAAAACTTCTCCATGCACTGATTATCTTGTCCCCTTTGGCTGTAGCCTCTAAGATGCTATAAGGATGAAGTCACCCAGATTCTCTCTGGGTACCTGGTTCGTCAGATTGTAGTGGACACTTACTGAATGTCTTTTGGCTTTTGAAACCAAACAACTGTGTCTGCATTGGAGCCTTGTGTTCACAGGTTTCATAAGGCTACAAGGGAGATACCATTCTCCGTCAAATTTTGTAAAACTCCCTGTTTAGCTCTGTGTCTGGATGAATGATTAAAAAAACTCTTACATTTTGCCAAATAATTTGCTATAAAGAAAGATATGTCCAACAAGTTATGCAATTACCATTATTAATCAGCTTGTGTCTTTACAAGATCAAGGCAATCTTATTTTACACTGGAATTTTTAGCTGATGAGCTAGATTCATGCAGTTTCTTTCCCTCCTTTTTAGAAAGGGATGGAGGGGAGTTCTTTCTATCAATGCTTCAAGAGAGCAAATATCCCCTGTTTATTAATTAATAATATCCATCTGGATTGTTTCAAATGATCCCCCTGCATTTCCATGGGTTTTTATCCAAAGAAAAACATTCTGAGCTCTGTTGTATCAGTTTTGAAATCGTTGGAAGCCCGTCTGTTCTTTCCTTGTTTCTAGCACCTACTAGTTACAGGACATCAGGAATGCGAGCAGAGGACAGATGATGGGAGGAGGCTGTTTTTGTGAAATCTTCTTTTGATGTGTGGGAACAACCAAAATAGGGTTCTTGAAAGCCACTATAAGCCAAAAAAATCCTCTGACACTGAACATCTCAAGAAGATGAAAACCTTCCTCCCATTTCCATTGTCCCTGGGCTGAGCTTTTGATCTGACGCAAGAGATGTGGTATGTGTCTGAAGTTTAGAAAGTTTATGCTGGCAAATAGAAAAGGGGGAGTTGGGTTGAGTAAGCTGGGACTGAGCTTCAGGCACGTAACACTAACGTCCCTGCTGAGGGCCCTACGCGTGAGCGGGCCCCGCAGTGGAGAGCCAGGCTTTGAGCTGCGGGAGAAGAGCAAGCGCCAGATGCTGTACAGAGGTGAGCCTGGTGGCTCTGCGGGACTTGAAAAGCCCAGGGGTGACTTTTGCAGGCAATAACCTCTGCCTCTGGCGCTGGCCTGCAAGCTCCTCGGCCAGGGCAGTGCGTCATCCCTCCCGCGCTCCCTTCGCTTGCCGTCTCCTACGTCGGGCCTGTCTCCCGCGGCAGTGCTGGCAGGGGACACAGCCTCAGCATTTCAGATCTTTCCAGCTTTCTGACCCAGTTCAGCTGCATCTGAGAGGTGGGGTCTGGAAACCAGAGACAAGCCCTCATGCTGGTGGGACCTCTGTTGCCAGAGGCTCCGGTTCAGCGTGTCCATTTAGGCTCAGATTTGACTTTTTGCTTCTGTACGTGCAAAAAGACAAAAGACTGAGTGTTTTGCTGACTTGAGGCCATCCTTTCCCCTTGTGCAATGCAGTGCAAACTGAGAGGAAAGGTCTTCACATCTTATGCAGTGATCTGCCCTCCTGCCACCACAAGCAGCAACCACAAGTGTTGCCCTTCAGGTAGTTCTCTGCACCAGCTTCTGCTTGGTTGGGTGACTGACGTGATCCATGGCATCAAGATGCATTTCGTTTATATGGTGTCAGTAGGGTGTTTTCCGCCTCCACTCTCCTTTTTTTTTTCCTAATGGCTTTTGCATTGCAAGTGGGAATAGTGACGCAAGTGGGCACTGCTTGCAGTGAGGATTCCAAATCAAAGCTGCGCATTCTTCTTCAGTTGGTGTTATCCTCCTGTCTACCTCAACTGTATTGACTAGAAAATACCAAGACTTTAATACTGAGTCTTTAATATGTTGCACATTTTGCTAATTTGCTTTCTGGCTGTGAGCCCCGGTGGTATCATTTTCCAGCAGTTTACTCAGAGGGCTAGAAACTTTCTTTTTTTGTTTAATGAAAGTGGGAATTCTCTTTGAGTCCCTTGACTACAGCAATGGCAGCTTTAAGAAAAACAGAACGTGACAGAAAATAGATGAATGGCTCCAACGCTATTGCAGTAATGCCGAAGGACCCCGTTTGTGCTATGTGCTGTGCTAGCTTATAAAAGGACACTCCTTGTTGAAAGAAGTGTGTATACTTTGAGATTTTGAATGTGACTAAATCCCTTGTGCTTTTCCTTCTTCCGTTTGGCTCTCTGGATCTCATGGATGTGAGAGCTGCCCTCTTTCTATGTTACATCTTTTGGGCGCATTTTCAGTCCTGATCATAAAAACAATTTCTCAGCAATTTCAAGTCCAGAGACTTCCCAACCTCTATCACTTTGTGCCCCAGGAAAATAAACTTGTTACTACAGCTCAAGCCCTGATGACCATTAAGTATACTTAGCCAATTTATAAAAGAGCATACTAGATTATTCTGTGCATGCCTTTAAATCTTTTACAGCGTTTATCAGCAGAGTGCTCATTTAAAACATGTTTTTTTAGTGAAAAGGATACCGTTGCCACTGTTTAGTGTTGATTATGTGGTAACACATTTTTATTATCACCCATAAAAATGATTTGGAGCTGTTCCACTCCAGATGCAACCTTTGGCCGAGTTGTGCTAGCTCCACTCACGCCGCCTCCGAGAGCCACAGACCCCTGCAGTTTGCTGGTCTCTGACCATTGCTGCTCTTGATTTAATGTCACCTCTTCCTGCAGCACCACTGGACCGTGGCAAAATATTGTCCAAGACAGCCCATGTCAGTCTCTTCCCCACAGCAGGAGCATCCTAACCCTGGCCTGGCTCTGGCCCCTCCAATTCACCACCTCAGGATTAGTTTTGCCTCTGTTGCTGAGTACGCTTTGGCAACGTTACCCAGGTATTTTGCTGGGAAGCAAGAGGATAATATAATAGTATAAATTGATTCAGTGAATGTCTTCAATGCTCACTTGAGTCCCACGTCAATGGGAGTTAAGCACGACTGTGGTATGGCACATGCTTGAGTGTTTGTTGAACTGACAGCATATTTCCTTCTAAGTCTGACAAATAAAATATTGGGCAGAAGCACAGAAGTGCTTGAGACAGACTGAACTGATTCCTTCCTTGCCTGGCATCAGGGAAGCCTCTTGGATAGAAGCAGGGCTCAGGGTGGCCTGATTGCTTTTTGCTTTCTTATTATTATTAAAGCGAGGCTCTGGACCCATGAATAAAGATCCATGCAATGAAGGAGGAATTTCAATTGTTTGCAACAGCTGAGGTATAGTTCCCCTGCACTTAAGCTAGCTCCCAGTTTAATTAGTTTCTGATTCACTCCTGTCAGGCCAGTGCATTCTGCAGGAAGTTCATCATTTCTGGCATTGCTGTAATACTGGCTCTCACCATGCCTTGTAATAAATAAGTGATAAACCTTGTAATAATTGCAAGTTAAAAACAAATGAGCGGAGCCAAGTCACTCTCATTTATAATTGCAGCGTGACTTCATTATGTAAAGACGAATGCAGCATGTAAAAGCTGAAACTTCTAGGGATTTAGTGGAAAGTTTGAGCTGTATTCTCTTTTATTTCCCTTATCTGTAAGTCAGTATTTGGTTAGGTGGTTTCCAAACAGGAAGAAACGGTGCTGTAACAAATCACTTGTTGCACTCCTCAAACCATTTTCCGGTGTAGAGTTTGCTCGTTATCCTGGATGTTTGGATCAAAACTCTTGTTCTGGAAGCCTCAGCCCTGCTCCTGCCTGATGGGCATCCCGCATCCATCCTGGGCAGGCAGCTGTGCCACGTGAGTGGTGGGGTTGCTGCTGCATCCCGAGCACAGCTAATGGAGGGGCTGCCAGCCCCTTGGCTGCCCCACCGGGAAAGTGGATGCTGCCCTCGGCTTCTGGTCAGCTTCTGTCTAGCAACTGGGATAAAACTCATTTGCAGCAGAGCACGGGGGCTTGGCAGTCTAGGTCAGTGCTCCCAGTGGGTTTGAAACTGAAGGGATAGTCAGGCTTTTTCAGAAGAAATCTGCAGGCTACATTGTTATACTGCCCTTGCTTAGTGGCTGGGAAGGCAGGGGGAGGAAGCATTTAGATTAAAATAGAAAAAATATTTTATAAAAAGTCATATTTGATGAAAACTCCAATTAAAAATGTTGATTACAAAATGCAATGACTGTTCTCCTGGGCTTCACTTTAAATGAGTTTGTCAATGGGCAGAGTCCACCCACATCTTCCATCCCTCCACTTCATGTGGACATTTAGGCTTTTTTGTGGCCATGTTAAAGCCTAATTTCCAGTTTCGTATGGGCCACCAGCAGCCGGGGAGCACAGCTTGATGAACAGCAGTCTGAATCATACAGGGAAAATGGGATTGCTTTGTCAAGGAGCTTAGGTTGTAAATGGCCCAAATAGCTCAGGGACGCACATTGGGAAGTGGATTTCTTTGAAGGTAGTGTGTTTACAAGGTATAGAAACAGTTGTGAGTTTTAATAATATCCTACTACTGCTAAGCAGAGCTCTTTGAGGAAATTGCCTCTTTCTTATTTGCTCAAAAATCAAAGCACTTCAGCTCTTTAAAAGCTTCATACTATCTATCTTCTTTAATTCAGTAAGCATTTGTCCTTTGACTTGCAGCCAGAAGTTGTCCTGAGGCACCTCAGTCTGTCACCCAGGACATCCCACAGCCCTTCACATTGTACCAGCTCTTAGTAATTTCTGACCTGATTTCAACCTAGCAGTGAAAAGCTGTGTCCTCACCCCAACTCTGTTCCCTGGGTTCCTGTTCCTCGCCAGGGAGGCTTGAGCACTTGAGGCTGAATCTCTGCAAGTGTCAAAGCCCTCTCTAAGGATTGCATGCAGCGCTGCGCGGGACCCTCTTGCAACTTAACGTGGTTAATTTCTAGGCTAATTACTGCCTCTTTCCAGAAAACCAGTAGAGCTTTAACACAAAAACCTTGTGGTCTGTGGTGCAGTTATCCACGGCTCCTGCTGGCAAGGAGAGGAGTTTCAAGACCTCTCAGGACTGAGAGAGACCATGCATGAAACCATCCCACTAACCTTGTCTGCCTTCCCTGTGACCCCTGTCTAGATCCTTCTGCTAGAAGCTGCGGAGCGAAGCCCACCGTTAGAAAACAACCTGCCAATAACTGGGACGACAGCCACCTGGTATGATGACTTGCTGCCAGATGCCTTTCCCCTGCTGAATCCCGGGACTGTCCTGAGGAAAACAGTGGGACCTGTTGGTAAGGATGACCTGCTCTCCACTAAATTGCCCAGCCTACATACAAAATTCCTGTAGGGTATCTATAAAAAAAGGCCATGCCGACCTGACATAGTATTGGAAGCTTCAAAGAAGACGGTTTGGAGGGAAACACTGGCAGCTCCTTCCCTCTGCTCTGTAAAGGAGCAGAGTTAAGGTTTTTAGATGGGCAATTCTTTTTTTTTTTCTTTTTTTTTTTTCTTTTGTGGGCACATTTGCTGCCATGTGCATGAACCAGCAGGGCACCGTTTGTGCTGTGGGATGAGTGTGGGGCAGGCAGCCTTGCTGGCACAGGTGGCTCCACATCTGCTATTTGCTTTATTTGCTTTGCACCCTCAGTGGGGACATCATAGCTTTGGACAGGCTGCAGAGTGCTCACTGCAAGGTGGGATTGTGCTCAGCAGGAAAAGCACCCTGCTTTTCCTGAAGGAGAGCTTTCGTCCTTGGTGTTAGGGTCAGAACCAGCATTATTTAGCTCCAGAGCCATCGTTCCTCCAAACCAGGGGCTGTTCAGTCTAAGGGTTTAACATTGCTGTGTCCATGTGGATTTGGAGTCCTGTATAGATTGAAACATTCCTGAGGAAATTGCAGAGAGCCAGCAGCGTGGCAGGGGGACCACTTGTGCTCACCTGCTGAGCGCTAAATGCAGTGGTTCCCTATGGGGAGTGGGGTGGGGTGGTAGAGGGCTGGGGTAGGGGTAAATTCTTGGTTTTCTTAGGGGGAAAAACTTTCCTGTGGATAGGAACATCAGTTGCACTCCGCATTATATTTTTTAAATTTACCATAAACACAATGGGCTGTTTTATGATCCCTCTTGTGGCATGAAAAAAAAATACACTTACAAGAAATCTCCCTCTGAGCCCACTTGGCTAGACAGATCACTACGCATTGAATTTCCTTAACCTTGGCATTCTCAATTCAAGATCCCTGCTCTCTGCATCCAAAGCCCTGTCTGTCAGTTGCTTTCCTTGCTCCCAGAGCAGTTCTTTATCCTCAATAGGGCCTACTTTCCTTTTTTTCTTTTTTCTTTTCCTTTATTTTGTCGGAGCAGTTTATTATGGCAGCCCTTCATGACTGCAGCAGACTTGGAGCAACCAACATAGACCAGATGTCGTCCATGTTTATAATTTGACAGGATGCCACAACATGCAGGGAGGTTCACTAACAATATGTTCTGCAAAGTATTTTCAGAACCACATTGATGGCTGCCAGAAACTGAATTAAAGCAGTTTCCCCCAGTGTCCATTATGTGCTCATTCTGCCTTCTCCGTGTCATTTATTTTCGCTGTTGCAGTATCTCTGCACCTGCACTTCATTGTACTGAAGTCAATCTAGCAAAAGTACTGTCCCTTCCACTCAAAATCCTCTCCTTTCTGAGGCTCTGTACACATGATAATCACCTCCTGCTCAGCAAGGAGCAATGAATGCCACTCTTCCAGACTTCTGGCAGCGCTGCAAAACAGACCAATCTCTTGTAGCATTTGCATCAGGTTGACTCCATGGCCCAGTATCAGCACCCTCCACCCCGGCAGTAAATCCAGGAGATAGCTAGTGAGCACCTCCAAAAAACACGATGTTGTCTGAGCTGTATGTGAGTGCTCTGTCTCATCAGCCAGACTACCAGGCTGGCTGCACAGCTGGCTGCATGCGTTACAGTCCTGCCTGCCTGCTTGCCACCGGGTATAGTCCTTACTCATTGTTACCCTTTATTTTTCTAGCCTTAATTTATTTAACCTAGTGTGGAATAACAACTCCAACATAATAACTGGGAATCAGGCATGCACTGGGCCATTTCAGGTCAGGACAATGTCTTTCAGCAATTAGAAGTAATCAGTTAAGTTGCCTCTTGAAATGTGATTGCCTCCTCTATACCCTAGCTGAGCTCTCCAGACTTCAAGTGCTTGCTTTGCTAAGGAGTTGTGGGGATGTTTCATGGATCAGGGTTCACACTTCTCCTCACATCAGTTTGTATCTACAATTCAAAGCCAGCCAAAAAATGCACTTGGGATTTTGGTGAAATGTAGGGAATTTCATGCAGTTGGTTTAGGATGGTGGGGACTGCCCATTTTGCGTGATTTGAACATGGTTCTGTGACTTGTTGCTTAAAGCTAGCCCCAGGTTCACTTGCAGCGATTGCAGACCTCAGGAGATCTTTCAACAAGTGTGATCGTAGATTAGGTGGAAGTCAAGCTTGAGTGCCCTGTGTGATTTGGGGATGTGGAAAGCTAAACCGCTGTCCCTCCCATCCCCTTCCCCAGAGTTTTTTGTGAAATACTGCCTGCTTTGCCTTGCTTCTACTCTTTCGGCCAAAGCAAATCCAAGTCCCAATTTGCATGCTGCCAAGTTTCTAAACCCGATGGATTAAGGGCAGGATGTTGGTGCCTAACACAAAGATGGGTGAGGTGGACTAGATGCTTTGAACAGTGGGATTGTTTCTGGATGACCTTATAGCTCTGAGTTGGCTGATGCCTCTCCAGGCTGAGGTCCAGGAAAACTTGCTACTGTTTATTATAGGGTAGCTATTTCTTTTGTGAGTGACAGGACTGAGAATAGACAATCATTTAAAAGCAATCAGAGCTGTTGAGACAGCTGTACTGCTGGCCTTTCTGATCAGCTTGTTAATCAACAGGATACATTTACTGAGAATTAAGAAAATATATATGCTCTGGCTGAGCCAGTTGGCAGCAAGAGACCTAATTTTTATCATTTTTATCTTTATTTTTTTTTTAAACCCTGACCCTTTTAATTAGAGCCTAAAGGACACAGAGGTGCAGAGGAACAGCTAATACCACAAGGTAAGTGAATGGTTTCTGCTATTTCCTCTTCCAAAGCACTAAATGCTGCTATGCCAAGTCCTGTACATAATATTTCCCCCCAAAAAACAGAGGGGTCCTGTGTCCAGGAGTCTTCAGGGATTCGGAACCTCACAGATACAGAGAGGCTGGATTTCTTCTTTGGGTTTTATTTGATCATGGGATGCAAAACACCGGGTTTACCATCTTTGAGACATTCAGTTTCCCCAGCACACAAAGGATGGAAAGCGCTGCCTGAGGGAGAGGCAGTTCGCTGAAGGACACATGGCTAGAGCAAACGGGGCCCACACTCAGTGATGGGAGAAAGCACCGTTATCATCTTGCTGGTATTGCCTGCCAGGGGCACTGAAAGCTGCTGGTGATGATCAGGGCATTGATTTGCTAAGCTCTGTACAGAAAATAACGTGCTCCTGTCTGTATAGAGAAGACCCTGGGGACCTGGGGAAGGAAAGGGAGCAGGTGTTGTGTTGCAGGTTAATGACAGGGCCGGGAAGAAAATCCAGGTCTCTGCACGTCTGATTTGGTCTCTAGCAGTAGCATGCTCACCCTCTACCTTTTTTTTTTTTTTTTCCCCATGGCTTTTTATTTCATATATTTTGGGAAATGAATGCTTTCCAGGGGCTTCAGCTCTCTGAAAGCAATGAATGTCACTGCAGCAGAGCTGATTTATGACAGCTGAAGATTTGGCCTATGCGTTTTTCCTTCCACTTTTTCCCTGAATCCTTCCCTCTTTCTTCTCCCTTTTGCACTTGTCTCTTTTATGCTGGTAACACCATTTGTCACCAGTATGAGCATTTGCCTGACACGTTACTCAGTGCTGCTTCTCCTAGCCTTTCCTTTAGCAGTTTCCACCTTCAGGGAAGTAAGTGCCAGCTTCTTTAAAGCTCCACTGCTGCAGCATGATTGAGGATGCTAGCAGCAAATGATTGCTCTTGGTCTGCAGAAGTTCACAGGATTGATTTATAAAGGTTGAACTGAAGGATAGAGGCTGCCTTATAAGACTGAGGTAATGTTTTGACCTATGCTTAGCAGCACAGTGTGTCATGCTTGCGAAACACTGTTTCTACTGTTCTTCCAAGAATTTGCTGAACTAAAGTTCCAGATGTGTTTGGTGGTTTTGGTAAGGTGAAAGAAGCTGTTCACAAAGCTCTCAGCAAATGGTCTTGCTCTGTTAAATGGGTTCCTGATCACCTTCCTGAGCTTGGCAAGTATAGCATCCGCTGTGTCGGGTGAGATTTTAGCCCAGATCCATTAACGGAGCCCCTCTATTCACAGAAAAGTCTACAGTTTGTGTCCTGTAGCTAAGCAAATCGATCCAAATGAAAACCTAACCTTAATTCTTTGTTCCGTACTCAAATGAAGTTAGTCCTTCACTGATAACAATAAAACAAAAGTACAGGCATATGCTCCCACACAAAACCTTTGAAAATCTCATTTCTTCAGTCTGTCAGGTTCCACCATGGATTAGAGATGGATAGATTTCATTTGTGTAAGAAAAAAATATTTTGGACATCTCTCCAGAATGGCAAAAAAAACAACAACAACAACAACAACCCGAGGGGGAATCTTTCAAGGTGGTCTAGTACTTGGGGATTATTGCTTTGCTCTGAGAAATGCAGACAGTTTGGATAAATGTCTGGGGTACACAGTTTTGTGCCCCAAGTGGGCTGTGCCGCATTTAGGTTGGGAACTGGATCCAAATGTGGGAGCTGGAAATCCTGTAAGCCTTGTTTTTTATTATGTAGCTTTGTTCCCTTTGGGGCCAGCCATGAAGGTGCTAGCTGGCCAGCTTGTTTCCTTTTTACCTTCTCTCCCTCCATGCCCTTCCATGCCTCTCCACTCCCTACCTGCCATAGGTTCTCCTGGCACTGGTCTCAGAGGGGCCAGTACCTTTTCTCGTACCAGGGATGGGGAAGGACGCTGCCAAAAATGAATCAAAACCTAATCTGTGCTCTGCTGGGTTATGCTCATATGTAAAATACAGACTAAAACTTGAAATCTGAATGCGCTGAACCTTGAACTCAGCCAGATCTTCCTCTGGCTGTGTAGCTTATGTCTGCCACTGCTTTCAAATACTCAGAGCTTTTTGGTAGCCCAGAAACCAGGAACTTGTGACTCTCCTGACTCCATCAGTTAATGCCTTTATTGCAACCATTAACCACTTAATCTGAGCAGACAAAATAACTCACCCACCTCTCTAAGTATTAAAGGCTTTAGCGATATTTGCACAGTATTTACGTATGTCTTTCCAAAGCAGCTACTACCTTTGTAAGCAAAAGACACATAGTGTTTTTCTGAAAAATACTGTAAAATTGCCAAGTGTTGTTTTTATTTTGGTATTCTAAAGGAAGCAACATTAAGGTTTTATTTAATGCCATCAGAAATAGTCACTTTCGTATTACAAACAGTGCCTGCACCTTTCTTAGGCTTACTGGGGGGTCTGAGTAGACATGCCAGGGGGCTGTAATTACTGCATAACTGATATTTCCAGGTGGGCTTGCTCAGCACCCTGCTTATTGATACAAATTAATAACATCTTGTTAATTCAAAAGTGTGGGTGCATTCATTTCAGTTGGGGAGGAAAAATATTTATGCACAGCATGGTACACTCATTAGAGAAATGAAAACAGGAGAAAACAAGGAAACATCTTTGAGGCAGAATCTCTGGGTGGTATGTACATAAGAGCCAGAGCAAGTGGGAGACAGGGCTTGATTTGCTTTTGCAAATATTTTGTGTATTTTGATACATTGGGACTACCATGGAGCTGGCATGCACATCTGGATGAAGCTAGCAAAGGAAGGCTTGAGGGACCAGCCAGACCCAGCCCAGAGCTGTTCAGACCTGAGAATGGGCAGCTGCGGGCTCAGGTTAGCCTTGACCAGCACATCCCAGCTGGAGGAGCACATCCTGCTGACTGGTGGGAGTGGGCCTTGTGCGTAGGGATGCATGTGTTTAAAGATTGGAGGAAGAAGAGGGGAAGCAAGGTCCGATCCAGCTCTTCTCCCCTATATAGTGGCTGGCTCTTGCCACCAGTACCACCCCATCTGCGCTATCTGCGCAAAGCTGTCCTTCTCCCCTGTGCATCTTTGAGTCCCTCTCCTCTGGTTTCTAGGTTGCTGAAGACCTTCCAACCTCAGCAGTGTCCTGACCTCCAACTGATTTCCTCTCTGAATGTTTTCAGGGCTGCCAGGACAGGCTGGTCCACCCGGCCCGGTTGGACCAACTGGTCTTCCAGGACCGCCAGGGCCAAAAGGCGAGAAGGGACAACCCGGTGAGAGGGGCCCAGCGGGGCCGCCAGGTAAGTCCCAGCAGAGGACAGTGCCGGCATGATAGTAGATATTTCACTTTGTGCAAATTGTCTGTGCAAACACGTCATAAAAGGCACGGAAACACACGATGTTGAGCATCTTCAGTTTATATTAAATCCATTCCTGCAAGTCCCCTGGGCACTGAACTCAGCCAGCAGCCCTCAGAGTGGGTAACCAGCTGCATGCAGAGCTATGATGGTCCCTGGGATTTTCCAGAAAGCAGAAGAGCAGGATCATGTTTCCCCATCCTGCTCAGGAGCTGTGAAAACTGATCGCTGTTCTGTCAGCCTTTGGAGAAAGCATTGCCTGTTCAACCCTCTCACTGTGTGCCTGCTTTAACTGCCTTTTTTCTCCACCGCTTGTGTCAAGCTGTCAGATGCCAGAATGTCAAACTAATGATGCTATTGTATGTTAAGGGAAAAGGTTATGAGGCCATTCTTTCACAGTACACTCCATTTCTGAGCTAGGAGACTTTCTACATTCCCAAAATGTTCCTAAATCTTTTGATGAAGGCAATACTACACAACAGGTGCCAGACCTCAGCCTCTGTGCTTTGTATGTGTTTCAAAGGCTGTGCCTTGTAAATCTGAGCTCAGGAAAGATTTGAAACCTGGAGCGTGCCTTAAAAGCGTGAGAGCGGCCCTGAACACTTTTTTGGCATTTTCTGGCAACCTATCAGTGGCCAAAGTCTGGCCAAGGATGTGTCTGCCTTTTGGTTTCTCCATCTGCAACAAGAGCTTTCCAGCCCCAAAGGAGGCAGAAATGATTTGCTGCTGGACTGACAGGGTTTCCAATGTTCTTTCTATGCTTTCCTGGTGGTAAGGTGACATACAGGTGTCCATGGAGGGGAAGAGAAAGAGCTGTGCTTGCTTTCAGGCTTTGCTGCATTTAGTTTCTTGCTCAGTCTCAGGGAAGGGGGAGATTTTACTCTTTGAGGAATTAAGCTTTGCAGCACCTTTGAGCCAAGTAAGGCCATCTGCTTTGCAGAGGAAGAAGCCAAAGGGAATTAGGAACAGCTTCCCAATTTTCCGTTTTTTTTCCCCTGACTCCCACAATTACAGTTCAGGACAGAAATTCTCTGTTTACTAGTAGGGCAAGAATATGCTGTGATATTCTCAGGCCAGGGACCAGCTGAGAGGTTATCCGTTGGTTAATAGAAACAACTCTGAGACCAAATTGCCATCCCTTTCTCTTGTTTCTCTGCATGTTTTACGCCTCCATCACATCTGGTAGTGATGACTATTTTCAGGTAGCATTTCTCATCTGTCCTGGAGGAATTACCACTATCTAGACTCTCTTCTTACCAGGAGTGAATGGGCTTCTTACTGTTTTTTATATGGTAGCATCCATTAGCACATCTTCAAATGCACTAACAGATTCTCTCCTGCCTCTGCACAGGGCTGTTGGGACCTCAAGGACCAAGAGGACTTCCAGGAGAAATGGGGATCCCAGGTCCCCCAGGTCCTCCAGGGCCACCAGCCACCCCGAGCCTCCCTCTTACCTTCCAGCAAGGGGTTCTCTACTCACTCCAGCCTACAGCTGAAAAAGAAAGTAAGTTTCTTTCTCTGTTCCCATTTTCTTCTGGTACATCAGCGGAATGGACAGGCATGGAGCAGCTCAGCTCTTCCTCTCACCTCCCTGTTGGGCGCTGCCAGGGCCCTGCCTTCCCTGGGAGCAGCAAGATGAGCTGCCTCTGTCAGGTGGGTCTCTTGGAAGTTCCTGTTAAAGACTAAACATGCGAGACTTAGAAGTTAGGTGGGTTCTCCTCTCCATGGTGAGGAACTAAGTCGCTGCTCTTCTACAAACACCAGTGAGAACAGGGTTTGGGGGACTTATGTTTGTTCCCTGTGTCTGGTTTTCTCGGCTTATCATAGTGTTGAGGAGGCACCTCAGTGTCCTTTAAGCTTCCATTAAGGGTAGCTGCTGTGAGGATAGTCTGTAACGAAATGTCAGAGCTCAGGTGGCATCATGTGAGAGACACATGGGTAGGGATATACAGTGTGTCTGGCCCATTAGGTGCTGGTGCAATGAAACTGCATGGTTGTGAGACCTCTTGGTGCTGCTCTCGCAGTGTTACGATGCTCAGAGATGCTCAGAAATGAGCAACTACTAAATGTTTGCAACTCTGGAATTATATAATATAACAAGGACATCTGTTAAATGCAGCTCTTTTCCTACCCCCACAGACATGTCTCCCCACTTGTGTTTCTGGCACAGCAACATTATCCTACATCCATGCAAAACACAGAACCGTAGACTCAAAAGCCCAGACCAGCACTGTAATTTATCTCTTCCCTATAGCTGGAAGGTCAGGGTTTCTTTGAGTCTATGGTGATTTAAAAATATATTTACTTGATTTGTGTTGTGCATGGCAAGAAAAGGCTTTTTTGGAAAGGCACGTCTTGCGTTCTTATCTGAGCAATCATGTTTGGGCTTGATCGGATTTCTTCCGGTCTAGTCTTGTGTTGCTGGCATCTAATAATGATAAAGCAGAACTCAGATGTATCTCTGCTTGGCTTGTAAATCCCCGGAGCCCCAGCTCTGCCTGGTCTCCCATCTCCACTCCCCCAGACTTCAGCTGTGCCTTTTCCCCAGCTCTTCTGCTCATGTCCAGCTTCAAAGCTCAGCAGTATTACTTACAGCCAAGGATTAGTAAGTATCCCTGTGTCTAACGGTTTTCTAGAGCTTTCCTTTTCCTTCCACCCACTCCCCTCTCCAGACTCCTTTTCCTGAAAGTGAACAGAGTTATTTTTAATTCGGGAAGAACTTTAACAGCTCTATTTTATATTCAATTAATTAAAGCATATGGGCAAGATTAAATTAATTGTGGTTCAATGCTAAGGTTTTTCACAAAACGTAGATTGAGCTGCTGCATTCACAAGCTTTATAACAAGAAAGTTTTGCGTTACAGTCACCTCTCTGCCTTATACCAAGGAGCAGCTGCATTGTTCAGTGCCACTCTGTGTTCAGCCTTTTATTCCAAAGGATCCTGGAGGATGGTTTTGGTACTGCCACAGCCCCCTCCCTCCAGGCATCCTTTAAATTAAACTCTTTCTTGCAAGGTAGTGGATAGACTTAAAAGTGTGCAAAGACATTGATTGCATGGCCTTCCCAACTGATGTGTGAGAAGGGTAAACTGTATTGTCCCCAAATGGGAAGTGGATAAATGAGTGGATAAATATCTGTATTAACTCAGCCACCAGTGGACAGCAGCAGGCTCCCACATGGACTTCAGTCTGTGAGTAAATGGTGATCGCTACATCCCTGGGGCAGCCCTGTACTTCTCCATACCTGTGGTGGATTTCCTGGTATGCAGAAGGAGTAGCCGGGACCCTGTCTCAGCTGTGCGTGCTGCTGTGGCTTGATTTATCTGCTCTTGGAAGAACTAGGGAGCTGATGTAGTCTAGAGGCTTCCAAATTAAGGTCTAATCCTGTATGGAATTAAAATATTGCTGTTACAGAGACTGGCCCTGATGGAGCTCTCAAGCTTTCTCTCCTGGATTTATAACACAGGTCATGTAAGAAGCAGAAAGCTCTATGCTCCCTGGTGTTTTCTGTAGCAGAGAGCTGATTAAATAAATGTTACACGCTAACTGGTGCTTGGACAGAGCAGACAGCATAGGTCTTTCCCCTTGTGCAGGTTCCGTGCCCTCTGCCAGCCACCAACAGCTTTATCCTAAAGCTCACATGTGAAAAATTTAAAAATCTTGCTCTGTCCCACCCACACATTACACTTCCCAGGGTCTCCTCTGCCCCCTCCCATAGGTTTTGGTGGGTGGGCGAGTGAGCCGGACAGCATCAACTCCTCCACATTGGACACTCACCGAAGTTCAGGATTTAGAAGCAAGCACCAGGGCTGTCTGCTGGGGTGACATTATTCATCCAGTTTCTTCCAGGGCATAGGATGTGCGAGGCAGGACTCTGTAGTGGTCAGTGGAGATGAAATTTCCTCTAGATGTGAACAGCAAAGATTGCATTAGACAAGTGCAGGAGCAAGCTGGCTTTGTTGGTGTACTGACATTGGGTATCTAAGCCCAAAATCTATGACAAGTTCTCTTGCTTTAAAAAAATTTCTTAATACAAGTTTCCCTGCTGGTATAAGTCATCTTTGTGGTCATGGTAAAGTTACTGCAATACTGAAACCATTTTCTTACAAAACTTACCGTTTTCCTTACATGCTGGCTGATTTTGCCTACCAGAGGTTGGTGGAAAGCTGATCCTCAACAACCAATAAAGCTTAGCCTTGTAAATCCTGGGTAGGTTTTTCTTTTTCTTTTCTTTTTTTTTTTATTTTTAATGGAGCACATCTGAAAACTATAAACACAAGATTCCAGCTGCTGACAGCAGAGGGAAGCATATTCCTGGTAATGGGCATGTGCACGCACGGAGATGTGAGAAAGCTGTATTGGATTATTATTAGTAGTACAGTGTTTAGTTCCGCCTGAACATGGTTAATGCATGTGCCTTTATTAATCGCAACAAGTTCCTGTTGGCAATGTTTATCAGTAGGCAGAAGCCAAAAATGGGGAGACACATTTTCTCACAGTTTCACTGTGCTGTGGTAAAGAAATTGGTCCCAGTTGTCTCCCTCCAGATCAGGTAGCAGAAAGAAATTAGGACAGGATTACTTCATTTCCATCCTGTCTCAACAAATCAAGCCTATAATGGGGGAATTTATCCCTTAGTCAGAAACATGAGATGTAGGCCAGAAGCTGGACTGCCCTACCCCACTGCTGGGGCTGCTGCTGCAAGCATCGCTTTCTTTCTCTGCCGCTTAAAAATGAGTGGATCAGGTATGTGGTCTAGAGTCAGCTCAGTGTTAAAGCTGAGACACTTTTTAGGGAAAAGGAAGAAAAGAACAGATCTTTTACTCTGTTGATGGCTGTGGTTTTTTACACCTCAAAGATTTCAGTTTGCAAAGGACACATAAGATAACATTAACCTATTTTACAAGGAGAGCAAAGGGAAACTGAGGCAGGCTTGCCTGTGTGGCCAACATGTCATGAAAAAGGGCATACAAAAGAGATCTGCGAAGTGACATCCCTGTGCCATGCGTCGCCTTTCCTGAGCAAAGGAGAACAGAGCGGAGGAAGCTAAGGGGAAGGAGAGAGGAGGAAGGGAACAGCATTTGATTTAGAAAACCATACCCATTACTTTCAGAGCTGTTTGTGCCTGTGCCTCTGAGATGCCTTGTGACTCTGGCTGGGCAAGTTTTACTGCCTCTTTCAGGACAGTTCTGTGCTGTTTCAGATTTCCCCTTTGCGGGGATGTGTAACAGCCTCTGGCTGCAGTGAGCCCCAGAATCTCCCCATGTTTATAAGGCGATGGGAGGACCAGAGAGCTGAGTTCTTCCTGCTGCTTTATGGGAATATGGAGAGAGTCCCTTAAAAACGTGACGGTTGTGTTTTAACATGCTTTAATCCCATTTCATTCACAGTATGTGTCTTTCAGAGCGCATCCTGGAAGAAAACCTTGATCCCGGTGAGTTTTGCATAGCCAGGCAGCTTAGGAAGGAGCCCCTCTGATCTCCCATGTGTCCATACTCGTGTGCTCCAGAGGCCAAATCAGAAGCTACTGAGCTCAGGGGCTGTTGAGCAGAGCTCTCCTCTGTGTCACAGTTACTGAATCACCTTTCATAAATAACTTTAAGTCTAGTAGGTCTTTGTCAGGATGGTTGGGTTTGTGGGGAATAACTGTCAGCACAGTAATGTACCATTTAGCTAGAATGTTTTGAAACCCAAATCTTTACCCCTGGTTTATCTCCAGCAGTAATTAAATCCTGGCTGTTTGTAAACGGTCCCCTCCCCCTCTCAGTGGACGTGAATTTGATTTTCTTGACCACTTGTTCTTTAAAAACAAAAGACTCTGCTGCAATTGCTGTTTGGTGCTCATTTCCCAATCTCATCTCACTCCCAAGCCGTGATGGATTTTGACATGGTCAAATAAAACTCAAATTAATTGGATTACACACTTGACTTGGGTACCTTCCCTTCTGAGCATGAAAACAGTCTCAGTTGTTTTGTTTCAGGACTGTAAAGAAGAGAAGATGGGTGGGTATGGAAACAATAGTCAAAGAAATACCTGTTTGCATTCAGGCTTCAGGCTCAAAATTTGGTTCTCAGAGGGATCTGGGTTAGATCTCGTGCTGTTCTGCTGCCAGCAAGACATTGCAGAGATGTACTCTCGTCCCTGGCAGTTAGAGATGTCACAGTTTTCCCTAGGAGCTGCTTTCAAACAATGAGCTTGGAAGTCTTCTCTATCATTGCGAATGCTCCAGAAGTTGCAAAGGCTTCATGATGTGCCTGATAGGATTTCTGGAGATTTCACCTTATGTTGTTTGGGCTGGGCTCTGCAGAGTAAGCAAACACAATTCTGATCATCCCAGTGTTACTTGATATTGGTGTCACTATGGCAGTGAGCCATTCGCACGCAGTCTTTTACACCTGCAGAGTTCCCCTGAATTTAAGCATAATAAGTTAAAGGGATGGGTGAAGGGGAATACCAGTAAGTTTGAGGTCATGGGCAGGAGGAAATAGACATTATTCCAGTATGGTGGCCTCCCGCTGTGGAAAATGTGGAGTTTTCAGGGGGTTTACCATCCCAATGACCAGGAGTCAACATCTTCATCCAGGTTAAATGCATCAGGAAACCTGCTGTTGGTCCTATAGCACTGGTCAGGACAATGGATTATGAATCTTTGTAGCATCCCTTCCTTGCTTTGTGTTATTGGTGTCTTGGCCAGTTGTGGAATTTTTGCACCTTGGTTTCCACAGCTGTCAAATAGTGTTGTGGGATGCTCAGATGAAAGATGCTGCCACACAGCTACCCCCACAGACTACTAGCATGCTACAGTGATGGTCCACAGGGAATAGGGTTGTTGACTGTGGTTTTGGTGTTGCAATAAATAATAAGGGTTGTTTTTATTTGATATATAGTTCTGTTTTTTTCTATTCAGTTACCGACTGATGTGGTAAGCCCATTGGTTCAAAGATGAGGGAAGATGTGTACAGCTACAGGCTGATGTTTTTTATTCCTAACAGGAGAGAACTCAGAAAGATGTGGAAAAGCACAAAATTCCTCCAATTCCTGCTAATGGCTTTCCTCTCCCTGCTCTGCTCCCATCTCCACCTGTTTCCCAGACCTCAGTGGACCTACACAAGCTGGCCAGTTGAACACCTAAAATAATCCTAAATGGCATGAGAGTTTCCTGATTAGGCGGAGGGGGCAGAGCACGGCCTCTTCTTGAGCTTTCCTGCATCCTCAGGCCTCAGGGTGTCTCCCAGCACCAGTGATGGCAGGGTGAGCTTGCTGGGTTGGTGGGTATGTGCTAGACTGCCAGATTTTCTCAGCAGTTCACTGGTGCCAGACACAAGGGAGCTCCAAATTCATGTGTGATTTCTCAGGGAGCCAGAAGCCAGATACATCTTGGAAATGGCAAATCTGGGGTGAGTTATTGCTGTACAGTGCAGAACTACTCTTAAAAGGCTTCGGCATTCAAAGGTAGGGTTATATGTCCACTTTTTGGACAGAAAGGACAGTTTTCAGTGGTTAGCAGAGCTGGGATGAGGCGGTCTGTGGGATACAGCCTGTGCCCTCAGAGAGCAAAGGACAATTGCTCTAAGAGCCCAAATTTTGCATCCAGAAGCACTGCCTGCCCTTCGCCAGCAACAGGCGCCAGAGGATTTTGGAGAGAAGTCCTACATGCTGAGACTAGGCAGCTCTTGCTGCAGGGGCACTAACTGTTCTGCTCTTGAAAACAGATGGAGAACCCCAGCTGGCCTCCACCGTCATAGACACCATCATGGCTGGCCTGCCAGGACCACGGGGAGCCCCAGGCCCCATAGGGCCACCAGGTAATACACTCAGTTGAGCTGCAAATGACGGGGAAGATGAGCAAAAGAATCTTCTGCTGGAGAGTGAAGTGGGCTGTGGGATGCCTGCAAGGAAAGCAAGTGGTCCTCACTGGAAGGGCTATGGAGCCATGGGTCCAGGAGTGGGAAGGGTGGCAAGAGATAACCAGTTCTTATCTGTCGATAGTGGCAGATTCTTTCTTATTTATTTATTTATTTATTTTTACCTTACAACAATTCCTTGCTGCTTTGGTAGGACACATCTTGAGAAGGGAACAATTGAAGAGTGTCTTTAAGAATGGGTTGTCCAGTGAATTTTTCTGTGAGAGCAGAGTTGTTCTCACTGCTGGTGCAATCCTGTCTTGTTGCTGTAGAGATCTATTGAGCAGGATATGGCCAGCTGTTCTCAGTGATATCTATGCAGACTTTGGAGCTGATTTGAGCTATTCCAGATTTGCACCAATGTAACTGAGATCAGAATCTGGGATGAAAATTCAGTGGCAAGTCTTCTGTTTCTCAGTGCTGATGTGTGGCTTAAATGATAATGTTCCTGCAAACATCAGCACTTCCCTGTATAATGCATATTTAGGAGTGAACTCCCATCAGTTGCAGAAAAGGCTTCTCCTTTCATTATGAGGGCCTTTCATTTATCCTTCAGTTCCTTTATTCTCTGACTTAAGCATTTGTATGGTGCATTAATGATTGAGGCTGATTCAGCTGTACTTTGCGTATAATGTCCGCATTGTTTCATCTCAAGGGTTGTGACAACTAAAGCAAAGAGGAGTATTGCTAAGTTCAGACTAAGCAAATACCCTGTCTCCCATTTGCAGGTACAATTTAACAGCTACTGTTGGGATATAATTATTTTTCCAAAAGGAATGAATCTGTTATGTTGCTGTATAAAACAATTTGACCTGTTTAGGCAATGTTTAACATGTCCTGGAATCAGCCTCTTCTGTGGTACAGACTTAAAAAGAATTTCTTGCCACTGGAGTGAGCATGTAAAGAACAGAAGAGTGCTTTGCTTTGCCACAGCTGGCCTCTTGTTCTGGTTACATCCAAACCCTGTCTCCTTCTTGTCCGTCATCAACTTTCTGATAACACCAGAGAGACAGACTGTAGCAAGCTTGCCGACTTCCCTGACCAGCTACGGGACTCCCTCCATTTCAGAAACAGCAACTATAGCAGTTTGCTCTGATGTAGCTGCTTCATTGCATTCTTTCAGTTTAAGATTTCTAAAGAGTTGTTATTTTAAACAATGGAAATGCAACATGTTGCTGACATCCTTCCTGCTTATTTTTACCTTTTCTTCCTCCCAGAGCTCTAAGGTCTTCCCTAGGGCATAGGGATATATTGTATCTGGATGCTGGTGTCCAAGAATCCACTGCATGCTGTAGTCCTGTGATCAATGAATGGCTCTCACCCTTTGAGAGACAAAGCAGAAAAATGAAAGGAAGTGCATATATTTGGAATTTAGGGTCCTTCCAAGTCTCCTTAATACTGTCTCAAATGATGATTCCTACCAGGGCCACCAGGCGCATCAGGACCCAAAGGGCCCCCAGGACCTATCGGAGTCCCTGGAGCACAAGTAAGGGTTTTAGTGCTTTGGGGCTGGGGGGACAGAGTTGGGGATTACGCGCGAAGCATCTTCTCATTGCAGAAAGCGAGCGAGTACTTTATAAGTCTTAGATCTGATGTCTTGTTCCCCATGAAATTCTGTGATTTTAATACCTGTTTTTCATCCTGAATTGGGATAAGAAGTTGAAGTGGTTACACTTTCCATGTTTTCCCTTAACCATAACAACACATCTTGCTGTTACTGTGTCAAAACGTTTCACTGTAGCCTGAGTTGATGCAAAGGATTTGACATAGGTTTTACTAACAGGGTGACAGAAAAATACTGTTTCCTTTGGAACACATAAAAATAATAAAAAATGTATCAATGAGAATTCACCAGTTCACCAAGGTGAATTTCTTAAGCGTAATTTTTTGGAAATAGCACTTTCCATTCAATAAAAACATCACAAATTATGATTGGTTTGATTGATTAGATATTGATACAAAAATTGTGGAGGGGAGGATAATCATGGAGTGTGGTAAACTCACTCAAAAGAATTTATGATAGAAGGGCAAAGTACTCACATGGATGAAAAAAAGGGTTAAAAGAAAGATGGGAAGTTACGATGAATAATGAATTGCCAAACTGCTCAAAATGGTGGTCAAGGGGACACCAGTTTGGGAAAGAGTGTTTCTTACTGTGGAGGTAAACCGGTGACATCAAATATTTCAAAGGTATTGAGCCCAACTAAAGATAAAAGTGACTGAAGAGAACAGAAGAGAGGGAAAGGTTAAGTGATTTAGATGATGGATGTAACTTAGATCCTGATACGACAGGTTTGGGATTGCTAGAAATTAGAGAAAGGAGACTTTTGCTATGCATTTATTAATCACTTTGTAGAAGCAATGGAGAGCAGGTTAGTGAAATTTTGCCAGTGTAGCAGAATCATTTCAATTAGTGAATGCTCTGGAGAACGGTGAGAAACTCCAGATAGATATGAACACAGTGGAAATTTGGCAGCAAAATGACAGTTGCAGTTTAACGTGATTAAATATAAGGTAATTCACAATTCATAAATAGGTTCTGTAATAAGAGTCTGGCTTTTTCACATGCAGCACACATTATAAATTTTTTGGTTTTTTTTACAGCAGATTTGTTTTATTGAGTGTTCTTGAGCATCCCTGTGTAAACACACACTAAAATTCAGTGTTGAGAGGTATCAAGTGCAAAGGTCGCTTATCGACACTTGAACTTTGTTCATGCTGCATGTTTGACATAGGGCCAAATCTGGTTTGTGCCCTACCTCATTTGCCAGCTCTGGTTAACCTCCTAAATCAGGCTTGAGTTTCTGAATCTTCTGTGGGCCCAGGGCAGATGTAGCTAAGCTGGAGGCCTGGTCACTGTGCAGCCTGGTGGTGAGCCGGTAGGATTGACTGCAGGCAAGGAGCAACATATTAATGGTGAGCATTACTGCCTCCTAGATGAAGCTGGGAGAGTGCTTCTCCTTTAGTCCCTTGAAACACTACAACTGGGAGAGTGCTCCTTCTTTAGTCCCTTGAAACACTAAGGCCTGATCTCATTGCGCCACTTAACCAGATGATGAAGCCCCTCGCAGCTATGCCTAGAAAGCCATTTCTCTGGATGCTGAGAGGTGGTGGTTCCTGGGGGCTGTTGTTAAGCAAGTTGACTTAAATCACCAGCTGTCTGGAGTGGAGCAGGGGTCTCTTTTGTTGCAGTCTCCAAGGAGATGTGCAAGTCACTTGAGGCGGAAAAAGGCATCTTGCATATGGTTACGTGGAGCTGACACGCTGAATATAAACAAACAATATTGTTCTTTTCCTGTCTGGTTTATAACTGTAGCTTCACTGGGTGGGTAATTTAAGAATTTTGATCGATTTTTGCAAAGCAGTTCAATTAGTAGAAGTCTGGAGACAATGCCCTTCTTATCCATTGGTGACTTGCTTTATAGATTTATTCAACCCAGGGAGCAAAATTATTAGTAGAGATTGAGCTTAATTTGAAAATTGTTTATTAGGGTGAGTGAATCGCTTCAAAATAATTTCCACTGCACAATCCAATTAATTTTCAGGTATGTATGCTTACTCATGCCACCCACTGAGGCAATTATGAAGAGGGGGAAAGTAGTGGGGATTTTTAGGCTAACCATACCATCTGTTTATTAATTTCTTCTCAGTCACTGAGAACAAGAACTGCCCTGTCACATTGACCCCCGTACAAAAAGTTGCGTTAGCAGCATGCAGCTCATTAAAAGACCCAAAGAGAGGGATATGCAGGAAATATAGGGCTCAGGATATCTGCAAAAAGAGCTTCCATTGTTGTTGCTTGAGAGCAAAAGAGAATCCAGCCCAATCACTTAATGGGTATATGAGGTTTTCAGGAGCTGAGGATCACCGGAAAATGTATTCACTACATCTTCATAAAGGATGCACAACAGAAATTGATTTCTTCTTGTTCTGCATCTCTTCTAGGGCTTACCAGGCTCTCCAGGACAACCCGGGCCAAAAGGCTCCAAAGGAGACCGAGGAGAGAGGGTAAGGTTTTATGTGTACGGAGAGATTCCCAGCGAGATCTGGGTTAATGCCTTAGAAATTATATACAACAAGTCTTTCAAATTCCATGGGACTACAGCCGTGACCAAATTTTAACGCAGAGTTTCTAGGTGTTCTGCAAAAGCAAGATGAGGGGTTATTGTACAGATAAAAGGTTGAATTACTTGCATAGATTCTTGTGTTCCTTGAAGAGTTGCAGGTAGTAAATACATGAAATATTAGGCCTGGTGGAGGCCAGCTTTCTTCTGCCAACCAAAGCTCTTTAGCATGGAGTATTTTAGATGGACTGACTTCTTCCATCTGTGACAGTAACTCAGTAAAAGCTCATCAAACTTTTCCTGAACCAAAGCCATTCTCCAGGTTAAATGATGCTCTTAATAGGTTTAGAAAATGTTGTACCTCAGTCCTTGATGGGCTATCTGAAGTGTTAATAACTGTAGCAAGAAGGGCTGTTTGAATGTTATTTCCAAACAGGGGAAGTTTAGGAAATACCAGAGAAAAATCTAACAAGGATATATCTGTGTCAGATTCCCAGTCCAGCATTCAAGCACCAGGAAGGGTTTCAGATGGCACTTCAGCCTACAGCCGTTTCTTTCAAGCTTACTCTCCAAAAGGCCATGGTCTTTGAAATTGCCTCATGAAACACTAGGAACACAAAATCATCTGAGAACTTAGTACGTGGTGGAGGGTCATTCAGCAATTAGATCTGCAAAATGTGGAAGTGGGCACTGATGGACTGTGGACCATTACTAAGACCTTAGTGTGGAACAGAGTCAAAGAATTAAAGATGGAGAGGAAAAATGTTGGCTGGTACCTGTAAAATGGCATGTCTGCAGCGGTGGCTGCATAGACACAGCCTTGTGCCACAGCTGTAGGAAACAAATGCCCTATTCTTCCAAGTGCCACTTGTACTGTCATGTAGATAGATGGAGGTGAGCGTGGAGGTCACTGTCTGCAAATGGGTGGCTGTAGGTGATGTGCTTCCCTCATGTGACAGCATCTCCTTTTCTCCTTCGTTTCTGCTCGCTCTTCCAATCCAAAAGGCAGAGAGATGTCTGAAAGAGATAAGAAAGGCAAATGCAAATTAGTTAACTCCAATTTGATGACTTTCCAAAATCATGAGAATAACTGGTGACAGACTTAGGTTATGCTCCTCTATCCAGACTGTGTGCAAGGTGAGCAAGGCCCAAGTGGCTTGTTTCATGCTCTCCCGAGGCACTTCACTTCAAGGAGAAGGGGATATCTGAGGGTGGAGCGCATATGCTTTCAAAAAGCTCAGTTTTATTTGAGCATCTTTGCACGTTTTTTGGGGGTGCTTGGTTCTTACATAAGAAATCACCTGCAGCCACCTGAAAGATAGAGACCATTTAAAGTGACAATTTGACAATTAGTATTATCTTAATAACCATTTCCTTGTGCAGATCACTCACTTTGGGCATTTATTGGCTTCACTAATACATTAGACTCTGGTGCGTTTCTGGGACCAGAATTTAAGATTCTGATCGAGAGTAAAACCTTAACTGATGAGATTTCAGCACAGGTTGCTGCTACAGCTCATTGCCATTAAATGCTAATTTTCAGTTTTAAAAGGAGAGGAGAGGAGAGGAAAAGGAAAGAAGAAAAGGAAAGAAGAAGAAAGCACAGTGTATGGCAAAATGTCAAGTTTCCATCCAGGAAATTGATAAGAGCTCTTCCTCAATGATTCATTTAACATTGTGCTTTAGTTTGTGGTCGACGATATTGCTAAGGCTATTACTACACTTCCTTTGAAACAAAAGCTGTGTTGCACTGTGTCCATTCAGTAGAGATGAACACTTTAGACTCTGATTTCATTCATTCCTTGTAGATATTCAGATTTGTAACTCTCCTTCTAGGTTTGGGACAAATGAGATTTTTAAATATCACAATGCCTTGTTAAATAGAAAAAATAAATTCTATTTCCTGTCCTTTCTTTGTTAACATGGAAAGCAAAGCTGATAGCTTTTTCTGGCAGAATTTCTGGAGGATGTTCTGTATGCTTTTTGTCTTTTGTAAGTGTGGATTTGAATGCTGGTTTTGACAACTACATGCTGCAATTTTGGGTTTGGTGGATACAAATTAGGGCTAGCTTTACACAGAGCGGAGGAGCTGTGCAGCTGCAAAGAAAAGCAGAGGAGGGTTGACAATATCTATTGAGGTATGAGAAAATGTTATTATACTTTCTTCCTGCTTAATCTCAGAGAGAACAGATGTAGAAGAGACCTGAAGCAGTCTGAGCACATCCCCTGGATGGCACATCTATGCGTGTGCAGCTCGTGATCAGCCTCTGTTCATCTTATTCTTTATACAGTGCCAGTGAGGGATACACCACATCATCTCCAGGCAGTCTTCAGAGGTACAGGTCTTGAGGGCCTGGGATAAAAGATATTTCTAACATCCAGCCTAGATATCCTTTGATCCCCTTTAAGCCGATAACATCCTTTTCTGTTCCTCCTAGACACAGAGAACAGTCTGTTTATGTATTTTGAGTGTGTTGTTATGTCTCCTCTCTGTGATGTGCTGCTTGCCTGTGCTTTTTCACAGCCCTTACTCCCTCCAATGCAAAATCGAAGCATTTCCCTTTGAAGATGCTCAGAGCACCTGACCAACTGGGCCTTCCCCCTAGTGCTCCTCGTGTCAATATGGGCCTTCGTCTAGTGCTGGCTGGCTGCGCACCAGGCATTGCACAGGTCTCTGTGGTAATGTTTTTTAGATGCCCAAGGCCCATTTGTGTTATACAAAGCAGCAGTTGGACGGACAGAGCAACAAAGCAGCTCTCCCTTTTTGGCAAATGCTACAAAAAGCTGCCGCCAGCTAGATAGGTTTTTAGGAACAAAAGGATGGGTTTGTTTCTGTGTATCTTTAGGGAGAAGAGCCAGGTTAAATACGTGGCTGTTTCGTCAATAGATTTCTAAAGATGCTTTTAAATTTTGCCTCCTCTTTCCCTGCTCCTGCTTTCTCATGAAGTAATCTATAACTCTTCTCATGGTCAGGGATTCTGCCCTGCCCCAGCGTACCCTGGGGTGGGAAACTAAAGCTATGGAGGAAAATAGGGATAAAAAAAGATGCCTGGTTTGATGGCATTTCATTCCATCCCAACCCAACACATACCATTCCAAAATGTTTCAGTTTAACAACAACAAAAAAAAAGCGCAGAGAACAATGTGAAAATTAGCACAGCAGAAAAAAGAAACAAATCAACCAAAATACTGTATGCGCATTTTGATCAGTAGCTGTTGGGGTTAACAGTGTGGTGTGGAGCAGGAGGCAGATTAAATCAGTGCTCTGTGGGAGTCCTGGGCTCTGTTTGCTGTCTGGGGCAGCATCAGCCTGTCCATTTTACTAGAGAGAAGAATGCTGTATCTTTGTAAGAAACAAATCTCCAGCCAAATTCCTTCCTACTATAATGTAACTGACTGCTGTAAAGTTCAAAAAATTGCTAATCATCTTACTGAGAGGGTATTGAGTGGAGTAGCTCTGTATTGAGTCAAACTTCTCCAAAATGTGATAGGATTTGGAGCTGATGCTTGACAGAAAACCATGACCCCCTTTTGCTGTCTCTAAGTGATAATGTCAAGGGAAAGGAATTTTTTCATATTATCCCAAGTGTAAGGTTTTTCATTAAGCCATCTTAATTCCACTAGTAAAAATGACACTATGTTCTTGTCAAATGGAAAAATATCTCCTAATGACACTTACTTTATTTCCAACAGGGGCAAGCAGGTCTGACTGGAGAGAGGGGCATTAAGGGATTTCCTGTAAGTGATGTACTTGCGGGTGTGTGCAAGACTCAGATGATTTTGGTGTCTGCCTGGCACATCTGGCACCATAAATACCACCTAGCTGGCCTGCAGCTGGTTCAGCCAGCTCTCTCCGATACCGCGCTTAGGTCAACTGTCTCCAGCGCAGAGATTTGCTCAATAGGAAGCCTTAGCTTAAGTATTCCTCTGCAAATGAAACATACTCTTCCTGCACGTTAAGCATAGCGCTGAAATTCAGAGTGCATCAGACTGATCTAATAGGCTTTCTCCACCTCGAGTGGTTCAAGGGATGGAGCTGGTGCCCTGCCAGCTGGGGGTCTTCCTCTCAGAGCCAGAAGTCAGTAATGAGAAGTCATTACAGAGAATAGAGCAGCCAGATTCCCGTTAATTTATTTAGGTGGGGAGGATGCTGGCTCTAAGCTCGGTTGGTAGTGTTTGCCTCGTGACAGCACAGAGGAAGTCCTAACAGCACAGTGCAAAGCAAGATAGCATCTCTGCTCTGCGGACTTACCAGGCTGGCTTCTGCAAATGCTGTTTTGTCAACAGGGCAGTCAGTGGCATAAAGTCCACTGGAGGAAAGGTCTGGTGACATAGTCCTATTGACAGGTCAGAGGTGGACAGCAGTGATCATGAAGGCATCACGCCAACAGAGGAGATGTGCTTTGCTTGCAGATCCCCTCTAGGCAAAGCTTGGCAGACAGAAGCCTCCTCCCTGCCCTGTGAGGTTCCTGGCGCTACCAGAGCCCAAAGGTGGGCACTGTTAACCCAAAGTACATCAGCTGCTCTCAACACCCTCTTGCATCTTGATGTGCCAAGCTGAGCTGGAAATCCTTTAATGAGATTAAGAGACTTCTTCAAATGATTTCTTGGCAATAGCTGAACAGATGTGCAGAGGAGATGTCTGCACAGGCACATATGGCTAGAGTGCAAACCAACCGGTGGAGTAGAAGGTTGGCTGAAAGTGAGTAAGTGGGGCAAGTTGGTTGTTTTGACTGGCAGCATCCAGAGAGCTGCTAGTTTCTCTGGGAGGTTTCTCTTCACTTTTCCTTGATTCCACCTCATCATTTTGTAAAACTCCCACAACCTTTTCTTCAGTCCTTCCTCCCATCCCTACTCCCTGCTTTGCAAGTATCTCAGGGATGTCAAACAAGTCTGAGGAGCCCAGGCATTTCCACTCTATTTTATTCAGCAATTTGTTAGGCTTTCCCTCTATGTTTAGCTTGTGGTTTAATCTCTTCATGTCTTTTGTTCTTTGAGAAATGCATGAACTTCCTGGTTAGGGGGAACATCGGACCGATGTTCACAGCACATAGGGATCTTTGTTCAAGAAAAGCTTAATGAGCATCTTCAGAGGCAGAAAGTGATATGACTAATTAATGAAAGCAGAGTGGAGGGTTTTTATGGTCTAAAAGATGTGCGTATGCATGTTTGGGGGAAGGGAGCAGTATTCTTATCTCAGTGTTGTAGCCTAAAACATTGCTCACTGAGATTTCTTGCAGGTTCAGGCCATGGCAGCCAGCCCCTCCTGCAGCTTGGCCACCCCCAGCCAAGTTCATCAGTGTTAGAAATAGTGGTGGCCTCCTGGGAAGCTGATAGGAGCCAGGACACAGCTCAGGAGCCCACTTTGGCCCTTGGCGTGAATTGCCAGGCAGTCAGTTTGTTTTCTGCTGCTTCAAATCTTCTGCCTTTAATTTGGTCCTTTGGAGGGAAGGGATGCAAGTAATCCTGGACAGCATCCTCAGTCATATGGAGCCAAATTTCTCTTTTTTGTTTGTTTTAGGGTGAACCAGGCAAGAAGGGTGAGGAAGGTGATAAAGGTGCTGATGTAAGCATGTATTTCTGCTGTTTTTTTTTACTTTCTTTTTATCTCTTTACTGTCTTCTAACCACATTCCCTTTAGCAGGCTGGTTTGCAAGGGGCAAGGGTCCTGTCACAGTTAAAAGTGCAGCAGAAGAGATGATGTGAACCTTGGCTTTCAACTTACTGCATGCTAGAAAGCCAGGTCTTTGTGGTTTGCTTGGCTGTATTGTCAGCTGCCCTCCTCACCGTGCACACTGAACACCTCCTCAGTCCCCAGTGGTTATTCTCCCACACAGAGCTGCTCCAAGGTACGGAAAGACTGCCCCATTTTACTGCACAGGAACAGACTCCCAAAAGAGATCAAATTGCATTTGCAGAGAGCTAGAGTTCTCGTGTTGCTGCTCTCCCACCCTAAAATACTTCCCAGCATCCATCTGTCCCTTCAAGCCCATATCTAAGACAACGGGGGCAACAAACTACAGCCTGATTGTATGTAAAACTAAGTGCACAGCCTCAGATGGCATGTGGCCAACCTAGGAGCTTGGTGAGAGGCAGCACGAAGCCCATCAGGATGGGCATGCACGCTACTGTTCCAGTTTATAAGGCAGCAGCAGCAAGACGGTGCTTGCAAACTTCTCAGTTTCCTGGTGTTCCGATGAAGAGAAAGCCCAAGTAACTCACTGATGTGCACAGTAAATGTCAGAGGAGAGCAAAACTTGTTTTCCAGGTACTGCAATACATAGTCCAGGTAGTTATTAACATAAGCTGCATGGTATAAAGGTTTGACAGGAACATACACCCTGGGTTTGGCCTACTGCAAAAGCAGGAACCAAACTGAAAGGCTTGGCTTTGAGTCAGAGGCTCTGCAAATGTGGGGTATAACTGAGGGGATTTTCTATAAATAGGGATTTCTCTGCATTCCAACTTAATCCTTGCAGCTTATCTCACTTTTTACTACTTCTCTTTTTCAAACATTCACACTGCATAGTTTGGTGTTACGGAGCCAACAGTGTGAACAAGAAGCCTATTCTGCAAACATACACCAATGTTAGTTTGCTTTTCCTTCTTGCAGGGGGAAGGTGTTCAACAACTTCGAGAAGCTCTGAAGATTTTAGCTGAGAGGGTATTGATTCTTGAACACATGATAGGAATTCATGGTAAGCATCGCTAAGGTTTTCTTTTCGAGACAACTGGGACTCTGTTCAGGCAGCTGCTTGATGATTAAATATCCTCCCAGTCTCCTAAGCTCTGTGTCAATGTCAAAAGCTGTCTAGTATCTATTTAACCACCGTTTTCAAAACTAGGTACCCAGCGTGACCACCGCCTGCACTAGTTACTCTGGCTTTACACCATCAGATGAAATGACCCCTATGATAATATTTATTTACAATTCAGAGTGAGCAGCATCTCAACCCATGCTGCACCCATGGTCATCTACCAGCATCCCAGGGAGGTGCTTGTTCAAGTTGTTAGGCGAGATCATTTAATGCTGTTAATAGTGTCTTCCAAGTCACTTTAATACCACAGAGGCTCTTGCCTGGTATAGCATTATATTTTACAGAGAAAGCCCTAACAGTGCTACATGTTACCCAGAAAACAAATGACCCATGACGGTCTTGTCATTACAACTTATGTAAAACCTATTTTTACAATCAGATTTAAAGAAAGTCTCACATGTTCCTCATTCAAACAGAATTTAAGTTTTCTGTTGAGGCTATTTGCTCTCCCATCACTGCTACAGTGCGTGGCATCATCCCTTAATGAGTGTTTTCTTTCTTCCCTTAACCAGAGTGTGGGGTTGTGCAGTCATCACAGAACAGAATTCTCCCTTCGTGGTACTTGAGGGTCAAGTCTCTTACAGCTACCAAAAGTTGCTGTGCCAATTTCTTCCCTTCAGAAACACAGCAGAGGCAAAATACTGCTTGGCTGTACTAGCCAACCTGTGAGAAACAAGCCTGTTCCTTGGCACTGAGCTGAGCATTTCTTAACTAAGTCCCACAGCACTTTTCACACTCTAATAGTCATGTGGATCCTCATTTCTGGCCTTGCTCGTAAATCAAGTTGCTACCACACCTTCCTTCAGATCAGCATCCGCTTTTATTGTGAAGTGGCCTTTGGACAGTTGTGTGGCAAATGCGTAGTTAAACTATCCAGAAGTTCCACAGCAACTTACGTAAAGCATGTCTATTACCGTGCAGTAAGGCAGCAGGCTTTGAGAGCCCACAAGCCACTTCTGGAGCCAGCACAGTGCTAAAATGAAAGTGCTGTTGGGCACTTCAAAGCCAAAATAGTGTCAGCGTATAGTGCTGCGTTATATGGCTGAACTGGCTTGGGTCTCTGCACTGCTCTTCATTGTACAATGGAGATGTGTCTTTTAGAGGCCCAAAGTACTATTTCCAGAAGCAATAGGCAGCAGCAGCATGAGCTTTTCGGGAAATCATGAATCATGAACCCATGATTTAACCGCAGTCACCCTGACCTTACCTCTGCATTACTCCTAGTTTGCTTTGTATTTTCATTGGATTTTATACCCTTTATTCCAAGGGTAGGAAGAGATGTTTTTATATGCTTGTTTACTCTGACGTGGTGGAGGTGCCAGGAAGATGCCCACGAGGTTACCTAGGCAGCAATCCATGCCCAGCCTGTATGTTCTTCTGGTAATTGTGGAAGGGGAACCTAGTCCGAAAGTACAGTGCAGTGACTTCCACAGAGATACAGGACCTAGGGTTTGGCCCTCCATGGTCTTCTACTTTGTACCTCTTTTTATACTACCACGAAGCAAAAAAACAGCTCTTCAGGAAGCTTGTATAGACACTGGGGCTTGAACTGCGGGATGCGTGCAAATTTGCCCCAGCAGAGCTGCCTGGTTTACCACTTTTATACATTATCTGGCAATACAGCAGCAACCAGGCATGTGGTGTTGCTATTTTGAAACAGTCATTTCAGCAAGCCATCTTTACTGACATGTATTTTCTGTTATTGTTCGGGATGGAGATGAGTTATTTATACCCATATATACTCTATACCAATGTAACTACATCGGCAAAAGTGGATGGTTTTTAATTGCACTGTGTAGTTTAGGCCATGTTTAAACAACTACGTTGCATGACTTTATATAAATAGTTCACTTTTTATCCAATAACAGTATAGATAATTATATTTTTACTCTGTACGTTTGAAATAGTTCCGTTTTTTAACTTAAGACATATTTAGGCCCTACAAAAACACTGCTTAGAAAAAGAACTTGGAAAGTAAGGCATTTTTTCCTTGTGCAATTGTTTTCATCTCTGTATGCGACTATGGTTTAAAAAAAAAAAAAGAAAAGAGAAAACAAGAACTGAAAAGACAAAAAATAACAAAATAGGATTTCCCTGAGCACAGACCTCCCCGCAGTGAACGGCACCACACAAGTTTAAATCACCCCGCACCGACTATCTGGTCATGTTCCCACCGTAGGTGTCAGGAATTTTGCCACAGGTTCCTGGGAAGCCCAATTCTGCCCAGCTTTAGAGACCCACGCAGAAATGCCAATCGCATGCTCTCATTCTCCCAAGAAACTTCAGATCAGCATGGTTTCCAAAACCACAGCCACCCAAGCAACAAGGCAAAACATACCAGCAAACAAACCTCTTCTCTGCAATGGGAGGGCAGTTTGAGATTATCTGGCCTAGCAAACTGCGGAGAGCGGCCCAGAAGGACACAAGAAAGCCCAAATTGTTTGGCAGTGTTTTCTTCCAGCAAACGCAGCACAAATGCTCTTGCAGCCAAGCATTCCCTTGAAATAGAAATGCTGCCTCATGTGAATGAATCAAGATTAGGTGTCTGGCTTGTGAGGTTGGACTCTTGGCAGGGAAACAAGCCAATGTCCATCTCTGAAGGTAAAAGGAAAAAGAAACTGGGGCATTCCAAGTGATGAGGCAGCATCGCGTTATCGGCATCTGTTGCCGACTGCTGGGAAAACAGAAGAGTGGCCGTAGTCAAATGTACATTTAGCTTTGTAGGGCAGGATGCTGTAGAAAGAGGAGGTGTGTCTTAACATGAGGCATGCTGGGAGAGTGGACAGCTAATATTTATTCCCAGCTTTATTGCCAATTTGTCTGTAGCCTAGGGTGGCTCAAGCCTTTCATTCAATCCTTTCAAAATGTCCACCTTTACAAGCAGTGAAATTGTACGTACAGCCCCAGGTGCGTCGCCTCTGTGTGACCACAGCCTTGTCCTTCAATAACAGGAATCTGTGGGCAATGCTGAGTAGTAGTTGTAGCCCAAGGTAAATTATGATCAATAAAAGAACAGTGCTTTATAAATGGAGTGACAAATGGGAACAGGACCTGCCGTGCTGCGTGCAGTAGTATGTACCCCAAAGAGTTTAGACAGAGCAGAGGGAAAAGGCCTATTATTGGAATAGCGTGATGGCAGCAAACATGTAGTTCCACAGTTCCTTGGTGGATGGAAAGACATCAGGAGGGACAACACTTCTTCCAGAAGAGGTATCATTCAGAAAGGCCCATTTACTCTTTCCTTAGCCTCCCCTTTTAAATAGTGCTCTCCCGTGACTTTCTCTCCTTACAGACTCTTTATCTTCCATTGAGCCAGGCTCTGGACAAGATGTGATCCCGGGTTCCCCTCTGCGAACCAGCATCAAGATCAAACGTGGAGGACCCCAGCAGCCGCAAGCCTACCAGATCCTCTCTTCACTGCTGGATGACAGTGAAGCCAAAAGGAGAAGCAATCGGATGAAGTAGGAGCATCTGTGTGTTCTCCATGCCCGTTCACCAGTTAAAGATACAGTATCCCAGTGCTTATGTGCAGAGTGCAAATTAAGTGGGTAGGAGGCTGTAGCGTTGGCAATTGGGTTTCCTTACCTGGCCAATACTATGCCCTTATTGCAGGGAATGTCTTATCCATAGCTCAGAGAGAGGGTCTTATGAACGTTTTTCTTAACTTTGTTGTTTTGCCTTTGGAATACCAGATGGCAGGTATCCTCAGAAGCTGTCTACAGAAATGACGCCTCCAGACTGTGTCTCCAGAGTTTAATCCTCCCCTTGTTTCTTCACAGCCCTTGTAAGTTACTCTGTAAAGCCGCGCTTAACTGGCTGAGACAATCAATCCCATTTAGACTCAAAGCCAAACCTTAGTCTTGTCCATTTGTATAGTTGGTGGCATCTGCTTTTAATTCGTATGGTGTTGTCACGCTGACTGCCAGTTAAAGGTATCACTTGCATAGGCCATTAAAGCATTCTCACTTGCAAGGCTTTCTTTCAAGCAAAAAGCAGATTGGAAAATTCAAAGAACATTTTAAACTGTTACTCCGAAAATTCAGATTACTGTTTGGAATTTAGCATCAAAAACTCAGTTTTTCATGTTGCTGATTGCATGTGAATGTCATCATTTCTATTTGTGAAAGGTTGAGCAAGGACTTTTGCTGAAGATGTTCATGGCATACATTGACTATCTAGCTTCAATGAGATTAGACTGTTTCTGTGAAAATTTAGAGCAGTATGTGTGAGGTATGATGGAATTGCAAAAGAATTTTCCCACACTGCATTCAGTCTGTGCACACATCCAGAGGAAATTAAGTAGTAGCAATAACAATTCACAGAAAAGAGTATTTTGCAATAGTTTCTTAATTCTATATCAATAAGGAAAAGTATTTTCACAGTTTTTTTATTCTGTGGGTAAATCCTTGCCATTTGAATCTGGAGACAGTGTAGTAGCAAATCACGGACTAGGGAATTAGGCTTGTTAAGAGCTTATCTTCCACTTATGAGCTAAATACAAAGTCATTTTACTTTCTGCAATAACAAGTTTTTGGGGAAAGTCCCAGCATCCAGGGTTAAGAAGTTGAACCTGCCCTTCAGTGCCAAATGAATCGCTACATCTGCTGTGCAAACCAAATTGGACAAGTCATTCATGTAAACAGTGAATTTTGTTAGAAAGAGTAAGACTAATCAACAGAACCAATCATACTATTTTTATTTATATTTATATTTTTTTTAAACTGTTCTGCCAAGTTTTCAAATTCAGCCTAGAACAAAAGTGAGCAAATTTTTGTTTATGTTTGTCATTTTACGGTGTCAGTCACGTAAATTGGTCCCATTCTGACTGATTCCTAGTGCAAGATACAGCTATCTGAAAAAGGCAAACTGCATTCCTACACGTGTTTCTGTCAAAAGCTGTTGCAAAGACCAACAACTGTATGATCCACATATTCAGGAACCGTCATCACCCAAAGTGATCATCGTAAAAACAGAAACACGTGCTACACTGGAAATGGGCCTTAAAATGAAGGAGCTCTGCCAGCCCATTAGCCTAGCCATACATTAAATTAACCTTCTGTATACATTGTAAACATGCAGAGGCATCATAACATCCAAATCTTTCCTCTGAAGAGCAGAATATTTTCAGAAATGAACAGGTTAAAGGCTACTTCAGAATGACTGAATTTACCAGATGGGTTCATTTGGCCCTATTCTTTATAATCCAACCGTCCCTCCCAAAACAGGCCAAATGGTATAAGTTGATGCTGAGCAAGCAGTGGAGAAACTTGTCCACATAGAAAAGCTTTTTACTGCTATACAGCTAAATAAAAAACAGCCTTGGTTTAGGCTGGCTTGAAGGCTGCAGTAAATGCGTTTCTTTATCCTGTGTTTGAATCCTCATACTGCTTGCCTAATGCCAGTGGTGGGATCTCATTCTGCAACAAATCGATGTAGCTCAGGTTGTACTTTCATATACTCAAGTTTCCCTCTGGACGTTTCAAAGAAACAAGTCCAAAACATTGCAAGAGTTTTGGGAGTTGAAGGCAAGGTACAGTCAGCTGCTGTCAGGTGCAAGACTCCAACTTTTGAAGTGAATGCAAAGTTTTGCCAGGAGCTGATGCTCTGGGCTCCAGTATTCCTTTGCCTACCTGTACTCCAAATTCTAGCTTGAGTGTGACAGAGTCAGAAGACAAGAAAACAAGTCAAACCATCTGAGTCAAGCAGCTTACTCACCTCAAGCAGTGGTCCTGTATTCATAATCCTTTTGGGACAATGAAATAAAGTCTCTTGAATGCATCTTAGTTTCAAATCCAGCACTAGCTCTAAATCCAGTGCTAACTCTAATGTCAGCATGTATATAAACGATGCTGAATGAAATTGGTGCCTTAAAGAAGAAGGTTGGCAACCAGCTCTCAGCCTAAAAACTGTCACAGATACAAACAGCTCACCTTTCCAACAGTTCAGCAGGCCATACCCCCTCCGTTCACTGCCTTGTGGGCAGTAGTCTGAAGGGAGTTCTGAGCATCAGCTTTGTTGACTGACAACTGTGTGTGGTGCCGCCACTGATACATTCTTGGAATAATCTTTCCATTTAAGAATTAAACACAAAAAGATGTCTCCCCATTTACAGGCTGATTACCATGTGGGAACTGAGAAGTACTTACCTCTTTGCTGCACAGGGACTGTCTTGGTCTTGAGCATATGGACATTACAAGGCATAGCTGGTGGCTTATGGGCGATAACCTCTTATGCCTACCAGTAGGTGCTGGAAAATCAGACCCCGAAGGCTGAGGAGAAATCACAGTTCAAGCTCAACGTGTATGCTGGGCAGGCTGGTGCAAGCTAGAGGCGCTCGCTGCATTAAGAAGGTTTTCTCCTTGCAGTTTCAGGAACTAAACTAAACCAAAGCAATCTTTAAAAAGGGAAACAGCGAAATATGTTTCACTGGTCCTGTAGCTACAGGGTTGAATTTGGAGAAGGAATACAATGGAGCCATTTTTCACTTCCCTGGTATTTTGGAGCCTTCACATTGAATTGAAAGATAAATTTTTCTTCCTCCGAGTTTGGCTTCATGAATTCAAAGCTATTGCATTAGCTTGATGCGTGCTCTCTTCATTCATATTGACTCGGATTTTGGATTTCAAATTAAGATATTATTTAAAACAAATTACTGGCAAGATGAAAGGAAATTTAATTGAAGTTGTTTGCAATTAATCCTGCCAAGCTGACTGTCACAAGATTGGTTAGGTTTGGGTTGCAACAGTTTTAATTATTGATTTTTTCCAGATTTCTGTATGAGCTATGTCATTTTTTGCTCCCCATACTTCTTGCTTTATTTTTTTAGCTACGTCTCTCTTTTATGTGGTACTGTATCTTTAATTTGGGTGACAGTAAGATTATACCAACTGGTCTCTCCCTCTCAGCTGGGCTTTCATTCCTCACTACCTACTCTTGTGAAGTCCCAGTTTAAATATACTTTAAAGGTGAACACAGCCTCATATGCTGACATTAATGATATTCATGCGTAAGCAAACCACTCCAACCACATTTTCCATCTTAGGCAGGATACTGAGATTCATTTTAGCCATGCATCTTGCCATGTCTATATAACTTAGAGAGCGGATTTATTTTGAATGCGTGCTCATTTAGAAATATATTTTAATTGAAATGTTTAGTGCTTTATCTTATGTGCATACTGTGCAATACCATAGTGTGTTCTTTTCCTTTTTTCCTAAGACTTCATTGAAATTCTTAATGTTTCTTTGAACTCCAGTGTGTTTTTGACTTGGATCGGTTCTGGTAGTAGAAATGCATTTTCCTTGCCTTGAGCTAACCAGCAGCAGCAGCACATTGCACAACTGAAAATCTTTTCGGGTTGTGCACCCTGACACTCACCAGCAATCTGGTACTGCTGGGGAGGTGGAGAATGCTTCTCTCCAGAGTATCCAACTTGCACTTACTGTAAAGAATTGATAGCAACCCAGGGAAATAAGAATAAAATATAGAGAAGAACCCTCATCTGCTCCCACCAAACTCGACGATAATTTTGTCATCACGTTCCATAGGAACAGGGACAGGCCATAAAAATCAGATCCGGTTCTCCAGCTAGCATGAACTGGTGCTGCTTTCAGTGGAGCAGGGCATAAGGCTCACAAGTGGCTTTCTGAAAGTTTGGCTCTGGGATTCAGGTTCAGACCCAGTCTCTGCAATGAACTACTTTAATGTAAGAACCTGACCACTGTGACAAAGGCTTCCAAAAGACAATCAGCCTCTGGAATTACTTCTCAATACAATTTATTGGAAAGTCATTCTCTTCCATGTTTACAGCTTCTGCGTTATTCGAGATTACATTCCATTCTGGTGTTTGGTGGTACAGGGGTTTAAACTACTTGCAGTTTCTATGATTGCTTTGAAACCAAGCAATTCAAAGGTGCTATAATTGTCCGTAAAGCACATTCCCATCCATAGAAGGAAATGTTAACTTTTTCACTAGTTATTTTACACAGTATTTTTTTATTTATATCAGTGTGTTTTGTATGTGTGCAAATGGTCCCAGCTTCTCCCATTGTAACAAGCTATACAACCATTTGGTCTTTAATAGGGCAGCCATAGGCAGTATTTTGCAGTCATGTAATTTCTTAACTTAGAACAAGACTAAAATCTCTTCTGACACGATGAATTCCTTTATGGCAGGCTCTAATGTTTGTTGTAAACACAACCTGTTTGTTCCACCTCTTGCATGGTTACTTATCTGTTTTCATATTGCTATGTTATTGTTCCAGATATCTATTTCTCTTTATTTGCTATGGGTTTTGTTACTGTATATGGAATGTTTTGTATTCAGCATTTTCTTACAGAGCAGAGTGGGAACATTATTCAAGAACCCACAAATACCAAAGACCTTTCATGTAATGCACTGAGAAATAAACATACTGTAAATGAGTATGATGTCAGGTGTCCTGTATTTACGAAGTTCATAGCAAGTTCAAGCAAACTGCATCCTGGAGATGCAGGGGATGCAGGGGAACAAGCCAGAGAGAGCATACAGCAGCGTATAGGAGCGTGTATTAAAAAATCTGTTGTTATTTGCAACTCACCTCATTTCGTCATGTTTTCTTACAGTTCAAAGAATTGTCAAATCTAAGAGCTGCCCTCTTCCCCCTCCCTGCAGCCCCCCAGCACCTACTGGGCATCTGCCTCCTCCAGAAACAGCTGCTCTTGCCCACTTGTGCTTTCTCAGACTTTGCTTCTGGGCTCATGCAGACACCCCCCATCACCAGACTCTTCACCTCAAGTGACCAGCTGTTAGATGAGGTTGTGGTTAGGGACCGCTTTTTTCCAAAGCTTCCTACTCTGGGAACAACTGCCCATTTAGATGCATGTCCCTATCTGGTTGCAGAGGGAGGCAACTGCGTGAGCCTTGGCTGTGAGGACAGGACCTGCGCTGTTTCTGTCAGAGATGACATTTCTGGTCTCTGAACTTGCTTTTGCATCCTAAAGAAAACAAGAGCTGCATAAATCGCAGCCAAACTTTTTTCCCCACTGATCAGATTACGCCGCAGATACCAATATTGTAGCAAAGGCTAAGTCTTGTAAACAGCGGGCAGTGTCCCCAGCGTCAAGGCCTCCACCTCATGCAGGTTTTTTTGCAACACTGATGAGGACATAAGGTAACTTCATGCCAAACATTCCCATGCAGCACTTCCCTGGGTCTTTCAGGGTGCAGTTATCTTGTTTTTGTGGCCAAACACCGCCAACCCTGATATGTTTATCCTTGCACAAGTCCTCTGAAGGAAGGCAGTTTCACAGAATCCCAGAATGGTTGAGGTCGGAAGGGACCTGCAGAGACCATCTAGTCCAACCTCCCTGCCAAGCAGGGTCACCTAGAGCACACTGCACAGGACCGCATCCAGACGGCTTCTGAATATCTCCAAAGAAGGAGACTCCATGACCTCTCTGGGCAGCCTGTTCCAGCGCTCTGTCACCCTCACAGTAATGAAGTGTTTCCTCACATTCAGCTGGAACCTCCTGTGTTTCAGTTTGTGCTCATTGCCTCTTGTCCTGTTGCTGGGCACCACTGAAAAGAGCCTGGCCCCATCCTCGTGACACTCTCCCTTCAGCTTTTTATACACATTGATGAGATCCCCTCTCAGTCTTCTCTTCTCCAAGCTAAACAGGCCCCGCTCTCAGCCTCTCCTCGTATGACAGATGCTCCAGCCCCTGATCATCCTAGTAGCCCTCCGCTGGACTCGCCCCCGTAGCTCCGTGTTGTTCATACTGGGAGCCCAGCACTGGACACAGCACTCCAGGTGTGGCCTCACCCAGGCTGAGCAGTTCTGTTAATCACTGCTGTACAGATTGGGAGCTGCTGGATAAAAGGCTAAATTAATTTCTCGGGACGTTTGTGGCTGCACTGGTCTGCCAAGCACCAAATTAGCATCATGTCCATGTTGGTCTCTGAGCCATTATGGCCACTGACTGTAATCACAAGGGGAAATGATGCTTTTTGTAGCGCTTAACACAGCACAAGAAAAATCAATGGTGGAATTGAACAGACTGCACTTCTAGCAGGAGCTGAGCCCCAAAAATATGCACATGCAAAATACTGTTACTCTTTGAACACACTGTCTTAACTCTTCATTAACTACATGCTCAGCAGCGAGTTGCTAGACAGCGTGCTTTTTAAAGGCAAGTGTGATGCTATAGTAAGAATGGCTCCAAGAGCGTTGCTGTTTACATGCGGTTGCAACTGCTCCCCACGTTTATTCAGCTTGCTGTACACAACCCGGGAAGGGCCACCAGGAGTACCCACCCCAGCGCGGCGTGACTCAGCACCTGTAACCCATGCTTGCAGTCTGGGGAGGCAGGGAGCATAAGCAGTGGTCCTGGTGCAGGAACAAACTGAGCCTCCCCTTCCCACGCACCACTATGGCCAGGAAGGCAGCTTTGACTCTGTATGTGTTATAAAGAGAGAATAAGGAGGGAGATTATGTGACTATTTGCCATTTCTACCTCTCTCGGGATAACGTATACACAGTTCAGAAAAAAAATGGTGACAAGTTGCTTCAAAGATGGATTGGAAGATACCTGACTACAGACGTGTTGTGGTTTAGCCCTGGCAGGCAGCTAAGTGCCACACAGCCGCTCGCTCAACCTCCCCAGGTGGGATGGGGAGAGAATCAGAAAGGTAAAAGTG
>VXAL01002484.1:264677-282747 GCA_013399475.1 Chauna torquata
CATATGGTGTGGAATATCTCTTTGGTCAGTCTGGGTCACCTGCCCTGGCTATATCTCCTCCCAGCTCCTTGTGCACCCCCAGCCTCCTCGCTGACAGGGCAGCACAAGAAGCAAAAAAAAAAAAGTCCTTGGCTCTATGTAAATATTGCTCTGCAACGACCAAAAACATCGCCACTATTTTCATCAAAAATCCAAAACACAGCACTGTGTGAGCCTCTACGAAGAAAATTAACTCTATCCCAGCCAAAACCATGACAAGACGTAAGGAAATAATCTGCTTGGCTTTAAAGAAAGACTGGCAGCTGATGAGGCCCAACTTAGTTACCTCTGTGATGCTTTATGAGAGAAACAGAGAGAGAAAAACAGCTGTGCCAGAGGGCAGGTCTTGCCCCCCCATTTTAGGATAGGACCAAGCACCCTTAGACAAATCCATTCCCATTTTTTTAATCCACATGACAAACCGGATAGCAGATGTCCTTTACAGCTTAGTAAGGAAAAGGTATATTAGCCATTGTCTGGCAGATAAAACACAACAGTCCAGCCACACTTTTAACGATGACAGTGATTAACTATTGCAACAATTTACCAAAGGACGTGGTAGAGCCTTTACTAGTAGACATTTTTAAATTACGTGGACTTTCTCCTCCTAAATATGCATGCGTACGCACGTGTGTGTGTGTATTCCAACTTAAAGAAGAACGAATTCAGGGAAGCCATACCAGAGGATCAAAATGGTAGAGCTGGTGACTGTGGCATTACAAATGCCCAGTCTTGAACCTGCCTGCAGTGTGCACAGTTCAGCACAGCACTGGATAAATCTGCTGCTGTTTCACCATCCATACAAATTCATTACTGCATGCACATGAGATCTTTTTTGTAGCTTCATACAAAAAAGATGGATGCCTTGAGTGCATCTCTAGTAAATGCAGTCTTTGCACAGCCCTCAGAGATGTCTAGGCTACAACGACTGACAACCCAGCCCATGGGACAGGGCTGTCCAGGATGGAAAACACCTGGCATCACAATTTTGGGCTGAGACTGGCCATGTGCCAAGACAAGCTGGATGTGTCCCACTGATCCTGTGCTACCATGGTAGAAGGGAAAGGCTGAGTCAGAAAGACCAGAACTGGCCTGTATGTCAGTATGTCTGTGGCAGCTCTTGTGTGACTGTGCCAACAAAAACCTGACTTACGCATAACTGGTTGGAGTTAATGTTCAGCCAGTAACACTATGTGAAGGTTAAACTTTAGACTCAGTTCAGAAAACATACTGGCTAAGAGATTAACAGCGCACGATAGGATCTTGGCTGCAACCTTCTCTCTACTCCTCAACCACAAAAACATCTTCAGAAATGGATAGAGCCCAGGTCTACCTGGTGACAGGAGGATGTGGTTTTATTGGGGAAAAGATTGTAGAGCTCCTGTCTCAACAAGACTACATCAAAGAAGTCAGAGTTTTTGATTCAGTAGCAAGAGAAGAAGTAGAAAAATTCACCACAGGTAAGAAAAGGGCATTATCTTGTATTTAGTGGCCATAACCCTCCTTTTCAAGACAGCTGGTATTATGTTGGAGATGCCACCATTACAGGCATGGGGTAGGAACCTGGATTAAACAGCCTGCATGGAGCATAACTTCCAGCTCAGGGAGGTTTTCAGCACAGAACTAAATCAAAGCAAAAATGCTCCACACAGAGTAACATCTGTAGATCTATCACAGGGAGGATCTAAAAGTCCCCACTCAGGGATCAGTTGTAAGGAGAAACATACACACTGGGTACTGCACACAGGAACTTGGCTACCCGGTTGCCTCTGCTCAACCCCTCTAACAGCAAAGGGACAAAACCCCATGCTTCTGAACTGCTCCAACCAGTTAACAATTCTGAGAAAACAACCAAATACCTGACAATAATAGAATCAAGCTCAGTGTCTGCTACAGATATTGTGAAATAAATTACTGTAATATCTGAGAGAAACTTATAGTCTTACTCTGCTGTGCATAAAATGGAAGAGGGGAGGCTCAGTAAACACACTCCAAGTCATTAAATTAATCCATTTGATTACTTATTTTGTGTGCCGCCTTCTGATGTCTCACCAGGGCTGATTACAGTGAGATATTTTGGGAAAAAGTAACCCGTTTTACTGGATTTGAGAATACCCACCCCAAACAAGCCAATACAGCTCCCACTGCTCTGCATGGTTGATGGTGGGCTGGGGCTCCCTCTCTCTGACTGCCCAAACCCTCGGCCTGCTTCAAACAAGAGAGAAAAAAACGTGATAAGGGAGCTCCTGTCTGTTAGGAGGTATCGATACAGAGAAGTTGAAAGATTCCCAGGGAAATACCACTATCAGAAATGCTCCCTCGGTAGATGAACTCGCTATACTGGTTTCCCCAGGCTTCAAGTAGCCAATTGCCTTAAAAGCGCCCAAAACTGAAGGGAAAAGCTGTTTAAACATTAAGGAACTCCCCACAATACCCGCTCCAGAGAAGGTGACAGCCCTGGGAGCATGTGCCTAATGCCACAGTGAATGACAGGAAAAGGAGGCAGAAGCAGCCTTGAGGGGCCATCCCAGCCCACCCATCCCTTCGCCCCAAGGCAGCATCAGCTCGGCCAGCCCTCCTGACACGTTTTCCCATCCTGTCTCCTCCAAGCCACTTCTGGCAGCCATTTTCTGCACTATCATCAGGCCTTTTTTTTTTTTTTTTTTTTTACAACAATCTTCATGATCTGAAAGCCACCCGCTACCACTCTGCACTGTTTTCTCCTTTAGGCTAAAAGGGCTCTCTTGCTTCTTCCTTCTCTTTGGTTCACACTCCTGTATCTCTGGGTGCTCACACTGCTCTCTTCTGGAAAGGTGGCACTGAGGGCAAGGCAGAGGCCAGCTGCGGCCTTCCCAGCATTGAGTAAAGCAGAAGGATTTGTTTCTTCTGTCCTGCAAACTGTTCCCTCTTTATGTCTGTCAGTACCATTATGCCTTTTTCCCAGTTGCATGACTGTGGCAACAGGCGATCTGGCCTAGCCTAGTCCTGTCATGAATTAGGTTGGGCCCGCTGCCTCTTCCCTACTAAGCCCAGTATCTTCTCTTTGTCCATATCATATTTCACCTCTTTTTTTTTTTTCAGACTCCATTAGTTAACAATCAGCTCCTGCTCTAATCCTCCAGCATACTCTCAGTCCCTCCCAGTTTGATGTTATCTGCTGATGTAATGAACAAATATGCCAGGTTCTTGATGAAAACAACAAAAAGACCCAAATACAGCAATAAGCGCTGGAGAGCCTCAGGGCAGCCACCTACCACAGCTGGTAATTCCCTGGGAACTGTAATTCAACCAGCTTTGGGCTCACCCTGATGTGGCTTTCTTAGACCACGTTTGACTGACTTGCTAATAAGAATGACACAGTTTCCACAGCCCTTCTAAAATCAAGATAGATGACATTGACCTGTTCCACTACATCCATTTGGCCTTCGAACAAAGGAGATTTATCTGACATGATTCGTTCCTGACAAATCCATGTCAGTTGCTACTATTCTCCCGGTTATCCCATGGGTGCTTACACACTTTGTTTGTGTTCCTGAAATTCCTGGTGTTGAAATTAAGCTGTTCCATAATTTCCTGGCTCTCCTTTACCTCCTTTCTAAACACAGGTGTTTCATTGCTCTACTTTAGTGTTCCACTGCCTCCTCCAAAGGTTCTCCAAAGTATCTGACAATGCAATAAAGCTGCAGTTACACCCATCACCCTGTTAGCAGCCCTGGATAACACACATCAGGCCTTATCAATTTGAAAATTCCTCTTGGTGCTTGCCACCTCCCTCCTCATGGCTGAAGTCTCATTGTTCTCTTGCTGGTCTTAATTGCACCAGCTGCCTTAAGACGGTGATTAGAAAGAAGCTATATAACACTTCAGCCCAGCAGGTTCTAGACTTTTCCTCACAGCTAAGTAGCAGCAAACTGCTCCTCTTTCAGCACCAGCATCAGGCTTTCAGCAGGAGCATCCTCCTCTGGTCCTCCAGGCAAGTGTATCGTCTCTGCTACGTGGGCAATGCCCTCTCTCTTGCCCCCTCTATTCTTGCTGAATCAACTCTATCCTTTAATATTAAACATCTTACTGCTATGAGCTAGTCCACCAAATCTTGGTTATGCTAGTTAAGAAATCAGCTTAATACTTTTGCCTCTTCCTCTGTCCCATACTTCCTAGCAAATGTAAATGTGCCCAGCCAGCTGACTTACATCCTCAGTTTTGTCTCTCCTTTGAATTCACAAGGAATAGCCCCGTTCTTTTATCCCCTTGTACTTGCAGTTGTCCACTGAGGGTTTCCATGTCATAACACTTCCATAGCTGGAGTCAGAGACCCTTTCTGAGCTGCTCCTGTGCTTGATTCTTCAGAAATTGCTACCCTGACCTAGCTGCATGGGGCTCTGCAGGAAGCCCCCAGCCGAAGGCAGAGGAGACATCTTTCCCAAAGCAGCCCCGTGGCGGCGGCTGCTGCTGCTTGGCTTCTTACAGAAGACCCAAGAAGCACAGCTTCCTAACCCCAGCTTCTTGCTGGCTTATTCACAACTACAGAAAAAGGGAAAAATCCCACTGAAATGTTACAACACTGTATCAAAGCATGAAAATTAGTAGTAGATGCCAACAATAGCCACGTACCAAACAGCTATTTTGAGAGAAAAGAGAGGGGGAAAAAGGGAAGTGGGGGAGAGGGGGAGAAATAAACCAGCCTTCTGAATGGCTCAAAGGGAGGAATTTCCTGTGAAACCTCAACTGATCTGTTACATTATTTTCTGTCCCCACCTATGGTATTTGCAATTTAAATAAAGCTCTGTGCAACGTCCCCCAAGCTTGCTTGGTGTTATTCCTACCATGCTCTAGAAGTCTTCTGCATTAAGGAAATTGTGTGGGACAGCTTCCCCCGTTCACATCTACTGGAGCTGGTCCTGTTGCCAGCTGCAGCTCTGGGCCAACTGTCTCCCAGTCTTGCTCAGTGCTATCCTTGGCTGCATGTGAGATATTTGCAATGACAGCTGCAGTTATTCTGACCCACAGTTGGTGCAAACTGGCAAAGTGCTGTGCTGAATTAAACCACATGCAGATCTGGTTTCTTGAGGTTCAAAAAATGGGGATGTATTTTTTCCCTGGTGTGATGTATTCAAACAGTACAGTTGTTAGTGTGCTGCTTCTTGTCCTGCAGAGAAGAAAGCCTTCTGAGCAGGATCCTCATTCTCAAGAAGATGAGGATGCTGTTTTGTATTTTTTTCCCCTCCACCTATGGTTATGTTCTTCTCCAGCTACCACTCATGTGACAGTGATGAAAGGAGACATTCGAGACTACAATCTGCTCCTTGCTGCCATGCGGGGTGTTCACGTGGTTATTCACACAGCTGCTATTGTGGACTACAGAAACACTGTGCCCTTTTGGGAAATGAAAGCTGTCAACGTTGGGGGTAAGCTCTTTAAAACCAGCAATTAAATACAGCCTTAAATTCACATGCCTTGGTGTTATACAAGAGGCTACAACATATGTATGCTCTCTGATGTAGTGCTCCTGTGTCCCCTGAATTTCACGAGCACCACTCTGCTGTGAGATGAGAAAGGTGCACTTCCAGCAGGAAAGCTTCTGCCTTTGCCCTCTGTTGCTCAGGGCAGGCCATGCTGCTCCTCTCCACAGCTATAAAGCTACATCTCTCAAAGTCAAATCTGGACCCAGATATTGTGTAAGTTACTCTGATCAAGGGCATAACTGTCACTAATAGTACTGATTCAGAACATACCTATAGTTGTAAGAAACTGATTAGTATGTGAGAAAGACAGCAATTAAAAATTAACCCCTGTTCTACATAGAACCTTGTAGCTTTCCCTGGGGGGTTCAGAAAACAGCTGCCACACACACACCCCAGTGTAAGACCACTCAGTTGAACTATAAGGGACTGATGTTATTTTTAATGGTCATAGAGGTCACAAGTAACATATCTACAAGCCACACATAGCCAAGAGCTCCACAACATTTTCTTCCTATCACCAAGAGCTGATTTTGTGTTAGGTACAAGATCTACTTAAAGAAAACTTGTTCATAAATCTAGGAAATAAGTACAGGCTATAAAAATAATGAAATCCCTACTACAGCAGCAATTCCAATGGCACCTTAGACTGTTAGTTACTAAAATAGCTGCTAACCACAGGGAAGGAATTTTATTTATATATATATGTGTGTATATGCACACATACACGCGCACACATCTCAAGCTTGGTTACTGCTTAGGGCTCCTACTACTTTCTGATACATTCAAGGGCAACACTTAAATTCCATCCTTTTCATTGGTGTAGCTTTCAAAAACAGATGCTTTTAAGAGCCTGTATTGTGCCTGTGTACCAAGAATATCCAGAGCCTGAGGGTTCCTGCTGCCCTTTAATGGCTTTGAGATCTTCCTCATTGTCTGCTGGCTATCAGCAAGGTACTTTAGCGTGCTGAAGTTTCTACAGATAGCAGTAAACTTGGGCAACTCCTCTATTCAGCAAACCAAACCTCTTGCAGATGTTTGTGACAATCCCACAGAACCACACACCTAGTTTTTTGCAATGTGACCAGTGACTGAGTGCCTCTTTGAGGAGCGCAGTTTGAGATGTCTTAACAGGAGCCTCCTTTGCAGAGACAGACTGTTCCGCACTTCTGCCTTCCCTTGGATGGCTTCGTGTAGACCTCTCTAAACTGAGGCAGCTGCCTTCACTAGGACTGCTCAAAATCTTAAATGGAGAGATTAGTCTAAGGTTTTCCATTAATCATAGCAGGTAAAAGAAAAAAAACGAACTGTATTTGATACCTACTGTAGACTTCATGGAAGAAGGAAAAAATTGGGGCGGGTCAACCATATAATCTTAGCTGGCACTTCTGTATAACTCAGGCCACAGAAATTCCTCCAATTACTGCTTTGAGCTCAATAATTTGTGGCTAAATTGGACAATGCCTTTTCAAAAGACTTTTGCTTAGACTTAAGGACTGCAAGTTAATGGGCTATCTATCAAGTCTTTCAGCAAGCCGTAACAATGCTTAAGAATATTAGTGTGGCTATGGTTAATTACTAGTACTGGCAAAAATGTACATCTTTGTTCTACTTTGATTCTTTCTTCTGTTTCAACCATGGGTTTCTGAATCCTGTTACAGTCTTGCCTAGACTGAGGAACGCTCTCCTACAAGAATCGCTTTTTCCTTCTAGTCACTTTGTCTTTTTAGTCTGCTTTTTGTTGAGATGAATGGATTTTAACTCATCTGTTTCCAGTGATGTTATCAACAAGGATTCTCAGTAAACTTTATATAGTGATAAGCTAATGGAGAAGTAAATTGACTGTTTCCCACTGAGTCTTCATATTGACTTATGCTCTCCAAAATTATCCTAAGCTCAGGACTTCCTTGATAACTTCAGATCATGCCCTTAACAACAGAAATCGCAAGCCCCCACCCCCAGCAAGATCTGCAGCAAGGCTCAAGGGCAGAGCTGGATTAGCCAGATATAAATAGTACAGAGATTTCTGGAAACCAACTCTATCAGCAGCTTCTTTTAAGATCTGCCTTACCAGATTTGAAAGCCCATCAATATGCATCCATGGTTTTGCTGTTGTCATTCAGGTTTTTGTTCAGGTTGATTCTACAATAATCATCATGGTTGCAAAACCTTCCCTGGAAGAGCTGCAAATCATTTAAAAAAAAAAAAACACAAGACCACACATTGGCCCACAAGTCAGGTAAGTACTAGTTACCCTGACTGCTGCCTGGTTACTACATGACCTGAAGCAAATCAGTTACAAACAGCTTTTACTCAAGTAGCAAATTCTCAGCTCTTTAAGTTGAAAAAACAAGATATGAGTCGCTTACTGGGTTGTCCATAACATGTGCAAACTAATGACAGCTGAATCATTCCAAGCTAAGATCAGTGCTGGATTTTATTACCTTTACTGTGAAATCGGCCCTTACTCCCTTATGCAGGTATTGCTACTGGAAAGGAATAAAGAACAAAGACAAAAAAATTTGTTGGGTTTTTGGTACCAAATTACTTGTTTCTTTGTTTCACAGGGGAGACTCAGCCTAGGACTAAATGAAATGTATTACAAGATGCTTCTACCTTTTTTAAACCAAGCCATGCTTCAGATTCATCTGGATTTCATGTGGATTTGTAAGCTGCCCTTACTACTTTATTTAAAGTTTTGCAGCTACCAGGAGTCTGTTGCAATGGTTTTCACTCTATAGTCACCAGTCAATTCTATAGAGCAATATATGCAACTAAAACAAACTCTTTTGCCAGAAGGCTGCAATTCACCTTTTGACAGTCTGCCCATGCATCAAAAAAAGATGGACAACATAGAATTTTGCTCTGCCAAGCTGTCAGCTTCTTTTTTGTTAGCAGCTATTAAGTCCAAGTTATGTCAGTTGTTAACAGACATAGAGATTAAGCCACATCATAGCTAAAGATGTAGCTGCTGCTCTCATGTTATAAACCATCCATACCTGTGCAAATGTACCTGAAAAACATGAGACTTGACCTATGGCTTCACAATTTTTTGGCCATGAAAAGGGTATTTATTCCAAGTTAGAATCCCAAGTCTGGAAATCTCATGACTTGTACAACAGAAAGCAAAGCAGTTAATGTTTGTCCTTCCCAACCTGCCTCACAGGTACTGAAAATGTATTAAGGGCCTCCTGTGTCCTGAACATCCCATACGTTGTCTACACAAGCTCCATTGCTGCAGTGGGACCCAACACTTCGCATGAGCCTATGTTTAGGTAAGGCCAAACATCTTTTCCATCACTCCGGATTTCCAGTTAAACAGCAATGAAGCTGTAAACAGGTGGAGACTTTTGCTGTGACTACAAAGGAGAATGTATGTGTTCCTCTTCCTGTTGATGCTTTTCTCCTTCTTGAAAATCTTTCTTGGCTTTTCATCTTCAGGAATCACACCTCTTCCTTACATAAACTTGACCAGTAGTGGATACCACTAATTGAAAGAGTTGGTTGAGAGATGTAGGACCCAAATGCACCTCCAGGCTGTCCTCTGTATGTATGGACCTGCTCCTTTAAGCCCTAAAATCAGTTTGGCATTAGATCTTGGCTGCTCAGGGTTTGGCAAGTTCAAGTTTTACTCTACCATTGGTCAGAGTTTTCACTCTCTCCCTCGCACTGAGTTGACCCCAAGTGCAGGTGATGCTCTGTCACCAACCCACTTTGCCTCCTCTTTTTTAGCTCCATGGTAAATTGCTAGCAAACCTGTACCAAGCCCCTAGTAACAAGAGATCAAACATATACAGACTATTTTAGCACTGCCTTAGAAGAAGGTTAGTTGGTAACATGGTCTTAGGACACAGATGCATTTGGTGTGTAATTGCCTTGCAGTGTTCCTGTGTAATTACACCCTCTGTGACTAGGTTCTGACCTGTAAATGGCATCCTATCCCTCAAAATACCTTTCCCTGGTGAGGTACTTACCAGGGTTAACTCCTAGACTTTCTGCTTTTGGGCATATGCTCAACCCATCTCTTCCGTATGTGGCTCCTTCAAGACTGACCCACAGACCCAGAAGAAGTAGTAGAGCTTTAGAAGCCCTCCTGAGGCAAAGATGGGATTTGAAACAATACAGAGATGATAGTCAAAATTATGAGCTTTTCTGTTTTTTGTTTTTGTTTTTTTGCTTATCTTTGATATCCAAAATGGACTTTCACAATCAGCTGACATTCCTACTCAGGATCTGGATGCCTTTTGTATTCATGGGGCAACAAGACTTGCACCTTGAACGTGGCTGATATTTCTGAAGACCAAGAGCTGAAGTTTTAGGTTAAACTTGAAGGCAGGTGGAGATAGGTGCAGTCTGATATGTACCATTGTAGGGCTTCTTGTGGATTTCAAGCGTAGCTATATCTATACAGACTGCTCAAACTATGGAAACTTGTGTGCAACAGGAACTGGCTTAAAATCAAGTTTTGTCTCTACAGGCAGGCAGTCTAGACACAGCTAGCTTTGGTCATCTGGCTCTAGAAATTTGAGCCTAGCTAGAAAAGGCTGCTTAAGACATAACTTAAAATAATGTAAAAGCCTAAATTTCATACAAGTAAGCTAAGGCATAACCCAGTTGTTCTGAACAGCATTAAGCACCCAAATCCATAGAAATAAATGTCTTATAGAAAAAAAAAAAAATCCATGAGAGCAAGAAACCTCAACCCACTTGGGAGCATGAGCACTAGAAGCTCTGATATCATTGAAAGACTATGGAATTTGCTCATTAGCATATCTAAATCACTTCTAAAAATGAATGTACATGTATGTCCTTGTTAGAATTTTAGTTCTGTGACTTGAGATGCATGTGAATAGGTATCTTGAGAAATCTACCCCAAATCTTGCCTGAGAGGACAGTCCTTTGCCTTGTAGCGATGCCCAAGTGGATACAAGCAAAAACCCATCCACACTGATGTTCACAGAGCTGAACATTCTCTCCCCCACCAACTCCCAATCCTTCCCTGCTACAAATGCAAATTTGTGCAACCAACTACCGCCTTTAACTCATTTTGCAGAACATATTCATGTTCTCCCATCATGCTGGGAGAAAGCCTGTTTGTAAGAATGGTTCTTGTTCTCTGATTTTCACTTTAAACTCCTGGAATTAAAGTGGGAGAGAAGTCAGGCCCCCACTCAAAAATTATACCACTTGTCTCAATAGGGAGCCCAGCGATGACTGGAAGGCAACATAATGTGGCTCCATTTTCCAGACTGACTGCACAGGTGCGGTTTCCCTCTCCCCACCCTATCTGTTCTGTTCTCCCTCACAGACCGTGATTCAGCCTGCCTTACCTCCTTTTTCCTTTTCTCTGTCCCCTTTCTCTATCATCCTTGTATAATTTTATTTAATTCACTTTTACATGCTGGGGAATTGACACAGACAAAGCATGATTAGTCTCTGGACAGGGTGATGGGTGCAGGGATAATGCTCACACCTCAGCATCCTACAATAATAGAAAATGCCTCTGTCAGTCTCAATCCCTCTGAGACAGCCACCGCTGAGATACCTTCTGACAATGCTGCTCCAGTCTTATTAGCGTTCAGTTATCTGTGATCGTTTTGAAAAGCAAGAGCATTATGCTGAGCTCTTTGTTACTACGAAGCTTCAAAAGGGGTGGGGGAAGGCAAACACGAGCGGAGCTCTGCAGCCCAGGAATGACAGGCAGGTTGCCCCTTGGTGAAGCTGCTGCTTTTTAAAAGCTTTGCAAGGCAAAAAATAAATTCAGATATAAAAAGAAAGCAATTAAAACTAGAACTTCTAGATAACCCCCCTAATTGTCTTGGGCCTCTCCTGGGCTCACAACAAACTGTGCACAATCAATCTTTTGTCATGCTTGTTTTCTGGTTTGTCTCCTGCTCGTCACCCGTAAACACAGGAAGAGGAGCAGGGTTTTGTGATAAAAGCTGGGGGTGCACAGGGAAGCTGCATTTCTGAAGCTTCTAATTTATTTCTGTTGCTGTAGCACAAGACGGCCCTGATCTCAGCTTGGATATCTGACACACAACCAGGCAGCAGAAAGGCAATAGCGCTATCCATGTTTGACACGTGGCGATCTGAGCACAGAAAAGAGCAAGTCACCCAAGGTCAGAGGGGGAGCCCGGGTCAGAGCTTGCTCTCCCGAGGCCTGGTGCTTGACAAAAAGACCTCTGCTGCAGATTTGCTGCATGACCTTGTCATGGGCCACTTAACCTTTCCAAGAGGTGCATCTGAGTCCCATCTGCAAAGGGAGCATGATGACTTTTCATTGCCCTGTGGGGGGGTACCCCATGCCTGGCACAGTTTGGTGTTTGCCTAGGGTGAATTTCTGTAGGAGACCAAAATATAGAGCAAATTAATTTAGAAATGTGAAGGAAGTCTCTGATATCTCTTGCAGCACACAGGAGGATGAGAGAGTGGACACACGGTCTGCATATATCGTCCTTCCCAATGCTCCAAACAAGGCTTTTTTGCTCCCCAACAAATCCAGAGCACCAAGAATCCAAATCCTTAACCAAATCCTGGAATGGACTAATGTTGAGCTAGAACACTAGGACAAAATGCCAGCACCTCGGTGGGGAATGGAGCTACTTTCTTGTTTCTCCTTGGAATTACTTGAGGGCAGTTATTGGATTCCATTGACTTCCCTCCTGTAACTTAGGAGGCACAGCCAGCTGAGGAGCGTGTTGTCTTCCTCCACAGTCACACCTAAGGGTCCCCAGCATGGCTCTGAGCCCCGCTCACCCTCAGTCATGAACCTACTTTTTTGCTCTTCCCCTCAAGCATAATCTGCTAGGGAAGGTGAAGGAATAACCTCAGCACAAATCTGGTGATTGCATGTCTTCCAGGAGCTCGCTAGCAGCTCTTTCACATCACCAGCAAGTGTCTCCCAAATCTAATCAACAATATGAGAAAATTAAGCAGCAGCTTCTTTTAGTTTATAGCTCATGAGAGGCTTCTCACTACCTCTAATGAAAAAACAAACTAGGATTGCTCTCATTTTCCTGCCCTCCATCATCTTGTGCTCTTTCTACCTTGTTCAGCCACTTGAGAGTTGCTTAAAAAGGTAACTGCGCTGCCTTCTAATTTGCCTGCCAGAATATTGTTTGCTTCCATCACACTGTATTAGAGAAAAGCAAATCCAACTCTCAGACATCCAAATCATTGCTCTCATGCAAACCTGCCTACGAACCTGCTTTTGCCTAACCCTGCAGAATTGCCTGGTATTTCTTGAAGCTTTATGTCTCCTGAACTGCAGCAAGGATCTTAGACCCATATAAATCACTGCCAGTGGTGAGTCCCTGCAGAGCAGGGGTTGCAGAGTAAATCATGCTGTGACAAATGTCGCCCAGCCCTGAGCTCTACTCCATGGTCACCCGCTGTCTCGCAATCTATTCCAGAGGAAATGAGGACACCAAATACAGCGGGGAAGTGGAGCTGCCTTATGGAAAGACAAAGGCCATGGCAGAAAAACTTGTATTTGAAGCCAATGGAAAAAAGGTACAAAAGTCAATGGTAGCATCCCTGGTATTTCAGCACAGGATGGGTGGAAGGAGACAGCTGGTTAGAAAGATCCCACAACTCATATGTTAAGTGTGTAGCCAACTGCTTCCTTGACTGGATGTATATACCCACATTGCCCTAAGCTTACCAAAGGCTGATATTCCCACTTCATCAGGAAGCTGCCAAGCGTTCACAAGATCAAAGAGTGCTGCCCTATGCGCTTATGCTTAAACTCCACCAAAAGGAGTGGGACTTGGAAAAGGGCTGTGTTAAATTAAGGCCTACAAACCAGGTTCACCTGGTTCATGCTGCATAAAGATGTACTTTCAGACATGCTCGAGTGATTTAAGAATCAACAATACTAGCCAACCCAGATCCAGCCACCTACCTAAGTTGGCTGGCTAGTCTTTTCAGACTCCCAGTACTCAGCAGACAGATGAGTTCTTCTAGCGGATGAAGCAGAACATAAAAATGAGACTTCTTTTGTCCTAAGTCACTGCCTGGAGCATCTCTCACTCCCACTTACAGTTTGAGGGCAGCCCAGTTTTGCTGGCTTCCTGTGGTACCTAATTTTGGTTGTTGCAAATACTCCTTTACACCTCAGCTGCAGAAGGGGTTAATGCTGTTAGCACCCTCCACTCAATATATCTCATGAGGTGTGCACCACCCATGTGCAGGTGTGCTTTGTAAAAAAAAAAAAAAAAAAAATATCAAGTTGGGCACCTCTTTGTATGTCTAGGGATCCAAACCAGGCCCTAGCTGTCCAGATGACCTCTGCAAAGGTTGACTCCTCTAGCCCAGTTTCCCCAGGATTTTTGGTTTCATCTGACACCCATGACTGTGGAAGATTTTGCCTCTGAATCCATCACTCACTAACATCTCTCCCTGATTTTTCAGCTGAGCAATGGTGGTAAACTCATGACCTGCATCATCCGTGCAAACACTGTATATGGGGAGAAGGCAATGTTTCTTCAAGACTTGTATTTGTTTGCCAAAGCCAGGAGCCATGTGTTGAACTACCTAGAGCCTGAAAATACAGAGCGCAATTCCGTATATGTGGGTGAGTGAATGATCTCTTTGCATGTGGTGCTACCAGGCTGTTTGGTCACAGGGGATTTTACATTTCAACTTACCTATAATCCTTGAATACAGAAAGATGAGTATGGTGATTGAGCACAAACAGCTTTATAACCACAAAGCTTGGTCTGGCTAGAAGAATTTTAAAAACATTTACATTTTAATTTTTTTTTCCTGGGAAGGGTTTTCTTTTTTTCTTCCCCTCAACAAAGGGAAAAGTGTTGTTTAGAAAACTGAAAAAAATAGCAGAAAAGAATAACAGAAATCTAATTTTTCTTTTTTTTTTTCTAGGGCAATGTTTCAAGGATTGTATGGGTGAAGAGAGAAATTCAGGCAATATTTTTTAAATTTTTTTTTAGCTTGAAGACATGTTTTCATTACAAGCAATTTAACTATTTATAAACTTAGGAAAAGCATTCCTTGAAAAAAAGACTGTGCTACTAAACTGATTTTTGCAAGCATGAGAGACTACTCACAAAACCTATCGAATCAGTTTGTTGTGGTGTTAAATGTGTTACAGGGGAGCGTAACTCACCATTAAATCATGTGGGGCTTTAGTTATTTCTGTGAAGCTCACTTATACGTCTTTTTCCAAAAGTGCAGATAACAGTAGTTTGAAAATGCTGTTATAGAAGAATCAGGCCTAGATAAATCAAGTGACTTCTTCAAAGGCTCACAGCAGAGCCAGGAATAAAACCCTCAAGCTCTGCCTCTCATTCATCCTGCTCTCACTACAAAACACTGCCCTTTTGCTTCGCATGAACCAGTATCACAAGGAACATTAATTGTCCAGCTCAAAGGGGAGACCAAAGGTTTAAAGGATCTTGGAGGTCTGGATTAACTACTCCATCTCTCCACAGTACAGGTGAGTAACACGATGAGTGCTTTCCTTACTTAGCAGCACTAAAGCCAGCAGATCCAATGAACTCATTCCCTGCTACAGTAAACAGGCAAATTTAGCTCCTCCTGAATACCTGTTTCTCTCCCCCTCTTATTTCTCCAGGGAATGTTGCATGGATGCATGTTCTTGCAGCAAGGCACCTGCAGCTGAAACCAGACTTACTCGCCAGACAAGTGTATTACTCCTATGATGACACTCCAACAAGAAAAGGTTTTCTGATCAGGCATCAGCTCTTGTCCTCTATGGACCCCTCAATAAGACTAGGCTCACACATCCCTTACTGGAAGATGTGGCTAATAATACACCTGCACAGGATAATCAAGGCCATCTTGTACCCTTTCTGGAAGCCACAGCCTTTCCTAAACTTGCCTTTACTGAACACAATAGTCACCACCTTCTCCTATGAGACAGACAAAGCCTTCAGGCATTTTGGGTACAAACCCCTCTTCACCTGGCAGGAGAGCAAGCACAGAACAGCACAGTGGTTGAAGGCAGCTGCAGGGAACCTATCCCGCCCCCATCTTCCTGAAAAGGAGAACTAAGCAGCATGTTCGGGTACGGAGCGACCGCATGGCACCACCAAGTTCCAGCTGAACCTCACAGCATGCTGTGGTCGCAGGCAGCTGGTGGGATGGCTCTACCTGGCTCACACGCTCTAGGGGTCTTCAGTGATAATTTCTGGGAAGAGCAGGGAAGCCCAACAAGTTCTTGCTCTGTTTTAGGGTTAAATGGAAAAGAAAAAAAAAAAGATTTTCCCTTTTCCAGAGCTACCTTTTTTTAAGATTCTTCCTGTTATTCTTAACATATGGACTATTATATCTGTTTTGAAATATTATCCCTATAAAATAAACTTGCAGTCTCTTGTACAGACAGTGTATAGGCTGACTTGCACTCTAATCATATGGCTGGACGACTGATGTCTACAAGCTTAGAGGTGAGTTACATATGGGTCGTAACTCAAATTCTCTTACTTCATAGCACTCTAACAGCAAAGCAAAACAAATTAAAGCCCATGTTCAGCTGCTGCACAGAAGGCAGACACAACAGCTTCAGTGAAGGCCTTAGGGGCTGCATTTATGCTAAATAATGCCTGAACTTCGGGCAGAAGAGGGCATCTGAACTCACTCCGTGGCGCTGGAGCTACAGGCCATTGGGGAACAACGTTTCACAAATGATATTTCCTGGCACAGATGGGGCAGGCACTTGCAGAGGATTCACAACAAAAGCAAAGCCTGTGGTTTGTATCAGTTTACCAGCTCCTCTACTTTTAAGGCATACAAAGGGGCTGGTAAACCTATATTAAGCACAATAGAGATTTCAGTTTTCACTTGAGCTTGAAGGAATGAGCTGTTTTTACAATCCTGGTTAAAATTTAAAATTAATTCCATTGGTTTGAGACTGTTTAAAGTACTCCTGTGTTCTGTGAGCATGCAACCATCTCCTGAGTTTTCCTACAGTTAGAGTGTACATATGCACAAATAAAAGCTTATTTTAATTACTTCCCTAATCCTCCTGGAAAAAGCAAGTTTCAGCATGGTGTCTTTGATAGAAATGATCAAGATTCGCTTCTTGTTAGTCATAGCAATTACTCAGGAAGTAAAGCAAAGCAATACAGTGTGAGCTGCCAAGTTAACTTCACCAAAATTCACACTTGCAAGAGAATTCTTTGCAAAATGAGCTTCCAAACCAAAAATCATTTGCTCAGGTAATTCATGAATAATTTCATATGACAAATAAATTTGGGGCAAACCATTACAATCTGTTCATAGAGCATCTGGGAAGGTGAGTTGTGTAAGTTACCAGTTCCCTTCTTTTTTACTCAATAATTTGTGCTGGGAGGTTTTTAGGAAAGGGAGTAATAAGATTGCGGGGGGTTCTATTTCATTAATAATTGTCTTTGCAGCTTCCTGCTACAATTTAAATGGTAGATGGCAGCTTGCTAAGAATTTGACAAAGAAATATATACTCAATTTCTTACGCATGTTGCCAGACCATCGCTGCAGTACGACATTGTTGGCTTCCACGGGTTTTAATGCTTGTGTAACCTTGGTTTTATCTTTCCAAAAAAGAGCCACTGGGTGGAGCTGCAAGTCTGTAAGACAGGTACCTTTGCCTTGTGATTTTGAGTGTTGCAACAGCTTTTGCTTTAGCTGTTTTTAAAAAGAATTCAAAGACCTGCACAGAAAGCAAGGCTAATGGATGGCCTGGGGGTACCTGACCATCCAGGTTTGTCCCCAGTTTGTGGCATTTGGAGTTTTAGACTTCCCTCTGCTGCCTGGATGCATTCATCTTTTTAACTTCATGTAGTCATGCTGTCAAAGAGACCAAGGAAATTATTTTTCCACCCATAACTCATTAGATAAGAATAAAAGTTTGCTTTCTATTTAAAAAAAAAAAAAAAGAAATATGGCACTCTGACCTTTGAGAAAACTTGCCTAAATACAAGAGCTGATGCTTTCACTCCCATTCAGAGCTGTTGGTATATTCCTTTGTGGGCTTTGGAGCTGCTGAAGGTATCGAGTGGTATAATTGTCAAGCCCCAATACTATGCCAGAGACCAATGTTTTATACGCTTGCCTCCTTTCAGCAACCTTGCTGGGAACCTCATCATGCTTTTCTTCCTGTCCTGCTCATTGCCACCTATGATTTTGATCAGGATACAGATGACACACAGGATAAGGAGCAGGCATTTTTTAAAGGTAGTTAAATGCAGCACTGTTCAAAAGGACCTGAATTATTTACCTTCTTAGCTTTTTTTATACCTACCCACCTCCCAAGCTTTGACAAAAACCAAGTAGAGGATTCCCTTTCCCTGTACATAGTAGAAGTGGGGGAAAAAGTTAGACAGCAAAGCCTCTGTACTGTTTTCCAAAAAGATGAGTAAGCTTCCTTTGGCTGCACTGCAGTTTGGCTCCTCCAAGCTAATGCTGCTGCAGACTTCCTGTTAGATCCTTGATTTTATCAGATTATAACTTGTTTTCTCCTGGCAATGCTTTAATTCTTTCTACTGCACTGGGTTGTCATTGGCTTTTCTTTTCAGGGTCCCAGCCCTATTATGTAACAGCAACAGCAAAAA